>JAVTVY010043837.1:0-21034 GCA_036873755.1 Hanleya hanleyi
TTTGTCATTCTAATTATGAACGAATCCGAATCAAATTCATCTGCTAAATGATATCCAAAATGTCCCAGGTTTCGTTTTCACCCTCGTGTAATTTTCGTCTGCAGACCGCCAGCTAGCATTCAATTCCTTCATAGACTGTTTTCGTCTGTTGGGTTTAACGTAGGTAGCTGTGCATCAGCAGCCGAGCGAAGGAGAATACACTCATACCTTCGGCGCCAGTCGGGAACCATTACAGAGAGTATTCGAGGCTCCCAAAAAATAATCGAGCAAAGGTCTCCGAGGTTTAGTTAGCGCATTACGTCAGCAAAATATGTGAAAACCGCCACTCGCAAATTGTCGAAGGATCGGCGATGATTTTCACATCACTGAAATAATTTGCACCATTTCGAGTATTGAGTTTTCGTCAAAAACATTGAGTATTTCTTGTCCAAAACGTACACTTTTGAGTTTTTTGCTGTCTATATTCAGTTTTTGACATTTTTTTTCTACCGTTTAACGGTAAAAACGGACGTCTATGAATCCCTGATATGGTACGTGTAAAGAAAAAAAAAATAGAAAAAAACCCTCCATCATTTTTTCAAAAACATGACCGTGAAGCTAGAGATTAACTGTATTCAGCCCAAGTGGCTAGTGATAAAACTGCTCTAGACCGGAGTATTACGTATTAGTTATGGATAATAACTTCTCTAATTTTAATTAAGTTATCTCATCACAGGAGGAGAATACTATAAAACCAGAGAATTTCACGTTATGTAACTTTTGCGAGTGACCAAGTTGCAAAACAGGATATCTGTAGAATTTATTTGATTATAATTAAATGAAATGTTTTAGTGGGGTTCCAGTGTAGTTCTAAAGTTTTGGAGAATGCAAGTATTATCACCCAGAAAGGATTAACCAGAAAATGTGGCCTAAACTGTATCAGAAGATAGACAAAAGATGTGTTGTTTGGCTGTTTTCTTCACATAAAATACAATTCATACTGTTAAACATTTTCAATAAATATCCAAATTAAGTGATATTTTTGTTCAAGTTCTTTTCGTTGCTCAGTGGTTGTGTGACACAAAGCACAACAAATTGGTTCCCTAAAATTTTTTTAAGTCCATTTAACCTTCACAAATATTTCTACCCATGAAATAAGCACAAATTATCCAGGCAAAAGTTACATGTTTAACAGTAGTATTGACCTCATTTTTTTAAGGAGGAATATCATCCAATACCCCCCCTCCCCCCATATATGATCGCATCAGGAAGCAGATGTGCATTAAGTCATTTCAATTAAGCATCCAGTTATCCTACAGAAGAATAGCCAAGCTAGATACGTAACTATTTAAAGAGCACAGGTTAGTGTTCTGTTCACCAATAAGATCATGGTTGCACTCTTCTGTTTGGTACCAGATAATATTGGTAGGTCAAGAGCCATACTCAAGCTGCATGCTGACTTTATTTTATTATTTACTCAAATCAATCAGAGGGACTGGGTATATCTGATATAACAGGAGTACAAATTTAAAGTAGTAAGAAGAAACCTTTAAGTACGCAGGCCACATCCATTGTGGCTTTCTTGGTGGGACAGTAGATGATGGTCGGCCCATCAAAGGCGTAAATATTCCCGTTTTTCAGCATCATTGAGCGGAGATCCTGTGTCACATTCCCAGATTTGTTACTCGCCGATAGAAACAGGTTTGGCCTGCAAACAATAAGACCATATTTATAATTATTACATTATGGCACTTATAATATGTGATATGAAACTGTAACCCTCGAAAAGTGGATAGTCCATGACATTGGGCAATAAGCACGGAGGGAGACAGGTCACCCAGTTATCTCCATACCCCACATGTACGCAGCAGCTGAACGGCCTTTTCATCTTCTTGTTTCAGTCTAATAATACAGCATTATGAATAATAAATCAAAGCCAAAAGGGTGAGCGAGTGAATAGAATTTAACGTCGCATTTAAACAATATTTCAGCTATATCACGACGAACCAACTAAGCACCACCCAGCCCAGTTGTGTTCCTGCTACTTCAAAGAAGAAATCTTTGAAGCAGCATGGAGCCAGACACCCTCCATCCACCGTATAAAACACTGAGGACAGCACACAAGACAGACAGGACGCTTACATGGTGCAATAAAGACAAGTGATATAACAGTGCTAGATATCACATTATCAAGTTCCTGTTGCTTCTCAGCAAAATGCATTGAAGCAACAGGAACCTGATCCCACCCAATCATCCAATCAAAGCCAAAAAACTGTTCATGTATATTGGAATATATTTCACTGAATTTTTGCATCAACAGATATCTTGTGCATCATAATGTTCCACACAAAGTGCATCTATGGGCTTCACATGCGAAACAAGCTCTGCGACCTTGACCTTCAACCTTTTGACCCCAAATCAATAGGATTCTTTGGATACGAAGAGGAAACATACCTTTTCCCTCATGCAGTGTACTAGATCTGGACAAGGCTACACTAATTTTCAAGGCACCAGGAACTGGAAATTTGGATCCAAAATCAATAGGCCATTGTTCCGTGGAAGACACACCTCTGAACATTCTTGAAGCTACGGTGGAGCTTAACTCAAGATCTCATGTGACTAAGGTCAGCAATGTGGATAAAACAATAATGGAAGGAACATAAATACCCCATCGACTACACATGCAATCCTGAGTAACTGCACATTTCTGTTTTGAAAGGCCCCTAGGAAGTTCTGATCAGTTACTGACCTTACACTGCCCAGTACAGTACTGTTGAGTTACTGATATGTATTAAGGCTGTTACTGTACAGTTCCCTGGAGTCGATAACTTAATGTTTTTTTGCACCACATGTGCAGTACTGCTCAGAACCTGAACAGTTCTGATCAGTTTCAGGACTGGGAACTGACATAGTTGAACTGCTTAGTTAATGATTTTACAGTACTGGCCTGAAGATTTCTGTGCAGTACCACTCAGTTACTGTACAGAACCATTCAGTATTAGGGCCTTACTGAACAGTACCAATAGGCTGAGAAATACACAGTACTGAATATGTATGGTATAGTTTATGCACATATTTGTTGGACTGCCAATGGTATTGTTGCTATGACATACCTGTCAAATCCTGTACACGTGACAACAGGGTTCTTCAAATTGAGTGATTTACAAATGTCCTTTCTAACCTCAGGGGTGGCTGTAGCAGTCAGGGCAACAATCGGAACCTGAAAATATAACAAGGCATTGACTTGATACCAACCAAAATCGCATGAATTTTGAAGCATAACATGCCTGACCAATCAGTTCTGGTTTAATTGGATCTACTGTTACAAGTAGCAACTACTTCGCATAATCTAGCTACCTATATTTATTAATTGCTGAATGAGTTAAGTTGAATGTCGCTTTCAACAATACTTCAGTCATATCATGTTGAACCAACGAGGCACCACCCAGCCAAGTTGCGTTTTTGTTGCTTCAAAGAAGCAAATCGTTGAAACAACATGGAACCAGACACCCTGCCATTAACCCTATAAAGCACTGAGGATAGCCCACAGGACACAGACAGGATGCTAACATGCTGCAATAAAGACAAGTGATATTGCAGTGCTAGACATCACATTATCAAGTTCCTGTTGCTTCTCAGCAAAATACATTGAAGCAACAGGAACCTGTGCCCACCGGGCACCCACCAACCACCCACTATCAGACTTGAAATGAATAGCCAAGTTTAGCACTGAAATATTTGGTGGTACTATTCTAACATTTGTTGGTACCTCAGCTCTGGTGAGATATTATACCACCATACAGTTGGCCCCAATGCAGCCATATTTACATATCGTTTTATCGGGAAGAATCTTACTGTATCTTTGTCTTTACGCTTCAATTAAACAGAACTGAATTGCTCTCATCCTATTTTATGAAATGACCGTAACAGGCAGTTGTCACTGATGAGTAGAAAATAAGAATCATCACTGAGGAGTAGAAAATGAGAATTTTATTTAAGTCCCTCTCACCTTGGGGAGAACATCTCTGATACGACCAAGAGATCTATACGCGGACCTGAAATCATGGCCCCACTGAGAGACACAGTGAGCCTCATCTATAGCAATCAGATCAATACCTACAAGTATACAACATTCAGGAAATAATGTATCCACATTTGGGAAACACAATTGGAGAGAAAGAGGAGTCATGTCACAAGTTTGTAGGTGAGGAGTTAGTATGTACATGTTCTTAAATATCATGCAAAGGGCCATCTCTTGTTTTCAGAAGTTAAGATGATTGGACAACAGGAACAATATTCAACAATAAATTCCAGCTGGCTTAAAAATTTTACACCGATTGTCAATCCCGTATGACTTCTCTCAATTTAACTTTTGTTGCTGAATATAAATTAAATTACTGAATGTATTAACGCTGTGGTAAATTGTATTGTACCATCCCGACCCCCCCCCCCATAACAATCCCACCGTGTCGACCGAGAAACCACTGTAAAATTTTGCTATAGTGACTTCTGAAATCCACAAATTACTGTGCATAGGTTCACCCATTAAGTATTTGTCACTGTCAGGGACAATAAACTTCAGACCTTACCAGCAGGGTTTGCATACTTCGAATGTTTGAATAGATATTCAACATGATCAAGAAGTTTTCAATGTTATTTTATCATATTCGCGGACAACTTGTACATGTATGTCTGATATATTGTACTGTACATCCCAAAATATTCACAGTAATTATCTTGGTGATTTTCACGTCAAATCATTCTACTGGTGGTCTATAGAATCTGTACCACTTACCAACTTTACTGTCCAGGTCCTGAAGAACATTACTGGCGACAGAAGCAAACTCGGGTGTTATGTACAGCACTCGGTATTTACCACTGGAGGACAAGGAAAACATTTCTGTCACATGTATCATGATATGACTGTGTTACCAGTAAATAGATCATAAAATGGGATGCGTGCTTTATGTTCAGAGGATACTAGAAATTGCATAAAACAACTATTAATAACTTATATCATGGATGACAAATTCTCCACAAACTTCAATCGTTAAACATTCATGACAACTACAAATTTAAGCCACAGTTTTTGTGGTCAACATTTAATAGACATCTCTCATCCGGTGAAAAAAAAAATGAGTTTAGAATTCTGAAAGGTGCAAAATTGAATGGATGGTTTCTCACAATAAAGGCATTTGATGATTTTGTATGAACAGTTAAATGTTACAAACAGTACACAGTAAACTTTCTGCTCCATAAGACGCAGGCCTGGTTTTGAGTAAGATTTTTGGTCAGTGAGAAGAGAGCTTTGTTGTGTGTTTGTCTCAGCTGCTAGATTCTCGATGATTTGTCCAAAATTTTGGCAAAATAAGGATTTTCTTCATATTTTGGAATAAAATTTGCATGGATTTCACAGATACTGTTTACAATACGTAACCATGGTTATGAGATCTATAATTACCGCATTAGATCACTCTTCACCTGTCCCATGTTCTCTTGAGCTGACCCCAGTAAACAAGCTTCAATGTTCACCGCCCTGAAACACAACATTTCAAAGTGTTACGATGTCTAAAAATAAACCATTAATTCATTACCTCCCACAGCAGAATTCCTCCAACACAGGACTTTTTTTTAAATTCGTAAATTTATTGGAAAGGCAGCTTTTTCCACTTTTCGGGAAAAATTGCTTTAAGCGCAAAGTATGCAGCAACTGCCTGACATAACGTTTTTGAGGTTAAGCAAGGGAAGCAATTTTGTCACTGTCACAGCAGAGGGTATACGCATAAAGACAAATTTGTTGTGTGTTGTACAGCAGCTCACATCGCTACTCATTGATAGATTTTGCTGTATTTCGATTGTGATGTCGTCGAATAACGTTACTGAGTCTGTCTGTGTTTAGAACACCCACAATGGGTATGACGAGTCACGACGTCATGATACAAGTTTTGGCACCATCTCTTCAGGACGACATCGTCGAAAACTAACATTCTCCCCAGATATACAAGGTCAGCTGTGAGAGTAAATATATCTTGCATCATATGTCAAACACACCAAGCCGGCCACTCAAATCATTTATGGCAGTAACTACTGATATTTTCAGTTCTATAGCTTTATATTTCTCGGTAGATACTTCATGGAGGAAGTTATTGTCCGAGTCTTTGTGCAGCTAAAAAGGCTTAATTCATTATCTATTGTTGTCTCCAGACTTGGTTACTGTATGCATTGTCTCATGATGCTTACATGGAGTATGAACCGGTTTCTCGAAATCAGGAGTACTTATTGCTCCTCTATTTTCTCACATATTTTGGAATGGCTCAACACCTTCTAAAACAGGGCGAAGGA
Organism: Hanleya hanleyi; assembly: GCA_036873755.1. Classification (NCBI taxonomy): domain Eukaryota; kingdom Metazoa; phylum Mollusca; class Polyplacophora; order Lepidopleurida; family Hanleyidae; genus Hanleya; species Hanleya hanleyi. The sequence goes on from JAVTVY010043837.1 coordinate 6,322, forward strand.
GATCTGATTTGGATTCTCACAGTGCATGAGCAAGACACAGTGAATAGCAGTCAACCCAAAAATTCTCTAAATTCATCAATGAGAAATAATTTATCTTAGGCCATTGTCACTTGATTGGTTGTTTAGCATGACCTTGATTTTTTAAATATACATGCTGGATGCTATGATTATTTATTATTAATTATTAAATTGCAAACCAATTGTATACAAATGACTAAGTTTTACTCATGCATCATCTATTTTAATTATTTGCCCTCAAAATGTAGATGAGGGCTTGTCATGCTAAACAACTAATTAAGTGGCAATGGCCTTATGGGGTCTTAATCTCACTTCCCATTGCTCTGCTTGCACGAGTATAATGTTTCGCAAGTTTAAATAAATAATACACTCTGCACCTATATTTTTTTGTGTTACTTGAGTATTGCTGACATTATCAGTGACTGGAGAGCATGGCCTGATCACTTGATTTGGGGGTGATGGAAGGATCAAGTCAAGAGAATGGATTTTGCCACCACTTTCTGGAATTAATGAATACAGCAGATGTATTGAAACTTCAACTTACTGTAAACCTAGCACCTGGTCCTGCATCAGGGAGATCAAGGGGGAGATAACCACTGTTGTTCGTCCCGTGAACACCGAGGGAAACTGGTAGCATAAACTCTTGCCATAACCTGCAAGATAATCCATCCATCATTTGTCACAGAAAATTACTATGACCTAGAAAGAATTAGCTTGAGCAATTAGGTTTTAATTTTTTTTTAGTCAAGATCAAACAATTGTTTTCTTTACAACACAGGAAAGGGCACAATTATCTTCCTTTTCTTGACTTTGTTATTGTCATAATGAATGAAAAATATTTTGAAAATTTTATTCTTTCAATACCTCAATACTCTTAATTAGGTGAAGTAAAATATTTTTACAGATGTGACTGTACACTATAGATCTTCTTTAGACCAGTCCTTCCACAAAGCTCTACACCACACCTTTGTCTTATATGCATTCAACTATATGGCATGACTACAGCACCCGTTATTGCAAGTACGAGACTTTAGTTCCTGTCAGATTTAGATGGACAGATTAAAGAAATCACTAGGGGCCAGATTCTCCCAGACTAAGATTTCAATTCACATCCTGGCAGGTCAGACAGGCCTTTAAATTACACCTGTATCGCGACATTTAAAAGCTGTGCCCAATTAGAACTATGCCCAAAATAGAGACTTTCTTATTTTAACATTTGTTTTTCCTGCATTGGAAATGAATGTACAGATACGTTCAGAGGAATTCCTCAATAATTAAGCATAATATTTGAGTCGAAGCCTACCTGATTTGCCTGAAATAGGGCAGTTTCAATATTATCTCAAATTTGGGTTCATTTCGATGCCTAAAAAAATGCTGCTGCAAATAGGGGTTGTCCAAAAAAAGGTTGTGCCCAAATTATGAAGACCTAAGGCCTTGTCAGCATAGACAATACATACTCATCAGCAGTCAAGCTTTATCCAGAAAGTGGAAGACTTGTGTTTGATTGGTCATTTCATCCTGCCTCTAACAATGACTTGGACTACGGTAATCCCTCTAATAATTCAATCGCCTTATCAAAATTCAATCACCTCAAAATCTGGGGAAAAAATTCAATCAGTTGTTCTAATAAATTCCATCACCCTCTAAAATCAAAGAAATAACAAAGAAATAACGTATAAAATATGAAAGGTTTCGAACCATTTTGTCAACTTCCTTTTCTAATAAATTTGATCACCCCCAGATCTTGTGGTGAAATTTTTTACTTCCTGTGATTGAATTATTGTAGAGATTACCGTACAGCAAGGTCAGGTGTATAGCTTCATGGAGGGACTGGTCTTGGTTATGTATGATGGGGACAGGGTCCATACTGTATGAATATAACAATTCACCTGTTGCCATGATCACACAGTTGTCCCTCTTTTCATTCAGTACAGAGTCAATTATCCTCCACTGCATCCTGGAATTATAGAAGAATAAAGACCGTCATGTGATAAAAAAATAAGTGGCAACAACAATAAATTCCTTTTCAAGGCGTTCCCAAGATTGTTTGACAAATATTCTTGAGGTAGGGGGGAGGAGAGTGTCATGGTGGTATATGCCCTGTGCTGGGCATCACACTGGACCCATTCTCTCATGTTTGTGATCACTCTCCTAAATTTTGTGATCACTACCTCCAATATCACTCAGCACTGCATTTCCAGTTTCGTGGAGAGTGATGAACAGCTCTCCTGGAGAAAAATTGGGGCGAGTCTTAAATCCGCGAGACAGCCCACACAATTCACCTCGGCAATCAGCAATGTTAAATCAGCAATGTTAATTATTTTTGCCGAGGTGAGTTTTCCGAATTGTGCGGGCTGGAGAGACTGGATATCAGGGGTAGAATTTCGACGGGAATCCGGGAATCGAATCGCGCAAAGACTCGCCTGAAATGGAACTTGCGCGAATCCAACTGGATTCGCGGAAGCTAACTGGATTCGCGCAAGCAAAGCTTAGCTTAATTAGTGTGTTGTTCATTCAGAGAGATTTATTCAATATTTCACGAAGATTCAAGTCAAATAGCTGAACTGTAATCAGAAACTCCCGAGATATCCTTTTATCTTGCTGCAAAACGGATAGTGGCGGTCGTCCATGTTTTGATGACGTAATGCGCTAACTAAACCTCGGAAACCCTTGCTCGATTATATTTTGAGAGCCTCAAATACTTTCTGTAATGGTTCCAGACTGGCGCCAAATAGTTCGAGTGTATTCTCCTACATTACGCCACCTACATTAAACTCAACAGGCGAAAATAGTCTATATGAAGGAATTAAATGCTAACACGTGGTCCTCACACGGAAATTACATGAGGGTGGCAACTGATCACAAAATGCTGCGTGCGAGAAATTAGGATTCTCACAAACTGTGCCACTTTGAATTTGAAGTCCGCAAATTTGGATTCTTTGGATTCTCGCAAACTAAATTTTGCGAAATTCTACCCCTGGATATGTACAGGTAAACATGCTTATCTCAGTAAATTCCAAGTTCCTGAAAGTGGAAATCGGAGAAACACGTACGGTCTAAATTTGGAGTATCCAAAATACTGCTTGAGAACAGCGGAGAACTTGGGGTTCTGTGGTTGGTTCTGTGGATCTACAAGACACAAATATATTAAACTTGAAAGTTTATATTTAAGCAATTCACCATCTCATTCACTACTAAAAATCAATAAAAGTTGTGTATGGTAATCTCCTCTAATAATTCAATCACACAAAGTGAAATTTTGCACCATAGAGTCAGTAGATGATCAAATGTTTTAGAACAGGAAGTTGACAAACTGGTTCAAAATCATTCAGATAATCCATTATTTCTTCATTATTTCAATGATTTTAGAAGGTGTCCAAATTTATTGAAACAGCCGATTGAAGTTTGTCCCTCAACTTGGGGGTAATCGGTATTTATATCATACCTATTACACTGTCAAAAATATTCAGTAATAGTTCTGAACTGATCAGGTTGTATATCCACAACTCAATTTTATGGATTTTGGCTGAAATCCTGGGCTGATTACCTAAATTTTCGGCAAAAGATACCTGAATGAGAGGATTTTCCCTGAAATTCAGGCAATTTTAACACCCTGATAAATAAATTCCCGACCCTATTCAGGTACATAGAACCCCCTAAAATTCAGGTAATTTAGCTTTAATTCATGGATGATATACCTGAATTTCAGGAAATTATCCCTGGATTTCAGGTCAAAATCCCTGAAATTGAGTTGTGGGTGTACAACCTGATCAATTCAGGAGTATTCCTTGAAAATTTCTGAGAGTGTAGGCTGAATAAAATTAATCTCTACCTTCACAGACAGTTTTTTAATAAAATGACAGAAGAGGGAGGTTTAATTTTTTTTTGTCTCTTTTTCCTTTTCTTTTACACAGACCAAATATATATCAATTTTTTTTTCTTCTGGCAAGCCGATGCACTAGTTCAATACAATTTGCTTGAAACCAACACTGTTCTCTAAGTTACTTGAAGATTCAGCCTTCAACAATACTATTTCCTGTACACAAACACCAAACGAACAACTAAATAATCCCTAACTCAATGTTCAAGACCATCATTTTGGCAAAACTTTCACTAGAGAAATATGTAAGAATGACCAAGTTTTTTTTAACATTTTTTTTTTACTAACGTCACAGAACCTACGATGTAGGGTAGGCATTAGGACTCGGACTGCACTGAACTCTTAGAAATCCCCCCCCTTCATATGGAGACAGCCAGTTTTAATGTGGTGGAGAAACCTGAAGTACCCAGTCACGGAGAGAAAACTTTCACATGTGCAACAGCAGGGCTCGAACCCATGCCGGTTCAGTGGAGTGAGGTTAGCGGTCACTAGTGAAGCGCCTTAGATGACTCGGCATCCAAGGGGCCTTCTGACTTTGAAAGATATCAGAACAGTCCAAAAATAAAATCTCAGAGATCTACTTTGGCGCAAAATTATGGATTCCTATCAAACTTTAGGATTTTTTTTTTGTCCAGGAAACTTTTTTACTTTTTTTTTAAATTGGTGGAAAAATACCTTCCTCCCCCTCGTCCCCAACACCCGTGTCTGTCTTATCCTCAGAGTAACTCTTCTCTGCTGCCTCAATTTGCTGTAAAAACAAGAATCAAGTGTAATGTGTAAACACTGGTGAATTTTCTCTCATACACTAGTCCTACTGGCAAGTAAAACTTGCATGCTTCCAACAGGCAAAAGTGAGACTATATTTATATGAATCAGCCAAAATATAAACTTGACCATGAGCTGTAATTTAGCACTGTGGCACCTTCTCATTTATTTCAACTTCTTTTCACTAAAATTATGTTCTGAAATTACTGGTCAGTTTTGTTGAAGAACCGATACAGAAATGACATGGTTACCTCTGACAAATACTGGGTCTTCATACAGTATGCTGAAATTATTATCTTTCATGATGAATGTGAGAAGTGGGTGGGGGGGGGGGGGACCCAGACTTTTCGCTAGGATTTGAAAACACTGTCTCAATTCCAACTTTTTCTACTTTTCTGGCCATCAGGGGGACTCACTTCAAAGCAGAGAGTCTCAAAGGCCCAAGACTTTTTTGGAAGCATGAGACGTCTCCGATAGAAACAAGGTAGACTAGCTAAACTGGGGAAGGACTGGTTGAATTTTGAATTCTAGTTGCAAGTAATAGTCTTGCTGGCTAACCGTTTTGCGCTCTTCAACTCAAACCTTGGGGCCACATTATGGACCTCACATCAGAGTATATCTGACAGACAAGGATGTTGAAGAAATAAACAAGCACAGTATAGTAAATCAGCTGATTATTCAATCACAGAAAGTGAAAATTCTCACCATGAACTAAGGGAGATAATCAAATTCAATAGAACAGTCAACTAAATGGTTAAAAAATCATGCAGATTATCATTTATTTCTTTGTCCCTTCCTTGATGTTTTTGTGGATGAAGTTGACACAATTAAAGCACTCTATGTCAAATTTATATCAAACTGTACAATACGTGTAAAATGGACTGACAGCACACTGACTAACCTGCAAAAGGTTGTCATCGAAATCATCACCAAAGTCATCCCCAAAGCCATCAGTAGAATCTTCCTTCTTAAAGTCAATGTCAAAATCTTCAGGCACAGATTGCAGCCTCTCTTTCATCTCTTCTTCTTCTTCGGCAGTAAGATCCATCTGGGGGTCAAGGAAAGGTCAAACTTAGCATCGTCATATCAAATTGATGCTTGCACATCATTAATTTTTTATACCCATGCTGCCAAAATGACAAAGCAATAATTAAGACAATTGGAAAATTGATGGGCCTTACATGCAGTAACACAATACACTGCATTCTGGCCATGCCACTGTGCAGCAGCGAGTGAGTTTTGGATTTGACTCTAAGAGTAAGCAGGCCTACAAGTGACTCACAGTGAAAATACAGGAGGACATTTGCCAAAATATAGGAGAAATATAAGAATTTTCTTTATAAAATATAGGAAAATATAGGAAATAAAGGAGTGTAAAACAGGTCAAAACTATATTGTATGTTTCAAAACTTGGTAGTTTTTTGGTGTTTAATCCAATTATTTCCACCGAATGCAATCATATAGTGGTGGTGGTGATTGAGGAGACCCGTTCTGCTGTTTGGTTAAAAAAAAGAGAGATTGAAACGGGGTTTTTTTCTGAAATGTATTTCCTCGTGCCAATTTTACTCATTTCAGAGCATTGGAGAAAGTTTTCATGAGAAAAGGTCAACTATAGGAAATATAGGAGGTTCTGAGTAAATATTAGGCAAATATAGGAATGACTCAAAAATATAGGAAAATATAGGAGGCACTTGCAGGCCTGGTAAGTATCAGACAGGTTTTACCTAGATCTGTTAAACTGAACACACAGAACCAACATTTGGGAGTTAACAGTGAAGGAACAGTCACCCACCACTGAAGTTATGATTTCCTCCCTTGTCACATTGAGGTAGTTTATCAGGGGTTCATAGATGTCAAAATATTCAGTTTTTTTTTCTCGCTGAATTGAGTTTTTGTCTAATCATTATTCAGTTTTTTTCTAGAAGTTTACCTCTGTGATGTGCTGTATTCTAATTCTTTATGCCAGAATTGAGTTTTTCATAAGTTTAGCATGATTCTTGGCTTCTCTATTGAGTTTTTGAGTGAATTTTCCAGCCTATTAATGGCTGCGAGATGTGATGTCTATGAATTCCTGAGTTACATATGAGTGAAAATGTGACTTGGCCTGGCACCTGATCAAAATCGTTCGCTCTGTCCGTCGTGTCAACATAGTCTTCAGTATTGTCAGAATCATAATTCTCAGTTGTCTCCCTTCCTTTGGTCATCGGGATCATCTCCGCTGCCTTTGCAACTGGTGTACTGCAAAACTCAGCAGGGACTTCTCGCCGATCCAGCAAGGGTGGACTCCGACTGATCTCCCCATCAACATCGTCGACATCGAATAGATCTTCAAAACTGGCCTCACATTTTTCACTGTTCACAATCTGTGTCTTTAACCGGTTGACTATTCGGTTCGACGCAGCCACAGTGCTATTCCCAGGCCTCTTACGAATTTCTCTATGGAATCGTAGAGCCTGCTGTGTTGATGTATCCACCCAGGTTGAGTCTGGTAGCGTGGCCTTTTCCACAGATTCCTTCTTCTCTTCATCTTGACACCATGCCAAAATATCGTTAACTACATTTTTCAGATTAGTCAAATCTGCTGTTAACTTATCCATTCTGTCACTTGAGCTTCATCCAGATTCCAACAAATTTATGAGAATTCTGAAAATGGTAGAACTGGGTAAATGGCATTCCATACTTCACAGAGGTCAGTCTTTAATTATGAAGCTGTAAAACCAGTTAGACATCTGAAGCCTATCTGCAAAATAAAACAATTGAAAATGAAGTGGCAGTTAAGAACATCTTTAAAGGTGTATATAAAACTAAATCTATACAGTAACAGAGGATTTACCTGGGCATTTTGGTGATTTGAATGAGTTTGAGGCTTGAGCTGTTGCCTTTCATATTAAATGCAAGCGCCATTGTTTAGAGTTAGCATGTTGACATCCAGACAGCAGGTCTTGTCTCTGGCCTATTGAAGACTTAGACCTTGCCAGGGTCATATCCAGACTTTGAAGATACAAAATGTAGGTCCCGAACCCCCCAAATTACTATCCTAGCACTTTAGGCTGGGGTCCAGGGGCCAAAAGTCTACAAAAATATTTAATCACACATATGACCTGGGGAAGCATGCATGCATGTTGGGCAAATAGTATGATTGCAGTGAAGAGCTGATCCATCTGCAATCAGTCTTCAAACATCAACGACTGGTTTAATTTCTCTTGGGTACCGCCATTATCTTTGTACGATGCAAGTGATCCGCATGATACGTTTGATATGACACAATGTGAACGTTGTCTGAAAGGACTTTTACCTAATCAACAACTTTGAGTGGAGAAGAAAATGATTGACATGGCCTTGTTATTGACAGCTCTCGATTCCTTTCGATCTCTGCCGCATTTTGAGTGCAAGTAACAGTGGCGTCGGAAGATAGTTCTGACTGGGGGGGCACTATCCCAGCACTTTAGGCGAGGGTCCAGGGGCCGCCTAGGCCCCTGGAAGCTCGGGGGTTCTAGACGGCCGTAGGAGCGTTTTGAGCGATTTCCGAGAAATAAAACGCATATATTTTCTCAGATATTTCAACTGTTTTAACTCTTTCCCCCATATAAGCGGGTTTTGACGACTTGTGTAGATCCCAATGTAAGCGTGTTTTGACGAGTGTTCGCCTAACCCATGAAGACGGGTTTTGACGAGTGACTTGAGTTCCCATGTGGTGGATTATTCTTGCAATTTTTCGCGTTTACTTTGACTAAAACCTAATTAAAACTATACATTTTCAGAAAGCCAAAATTTCAATAAATCTGACTATATGTACTGCTGGTATGTTTTATGGTAAGGGTAAAATGAAATCAGGAGAGAAACAGAAATAATCGATGGAAAACGCGCAATTTGACAACAAATTTGTTTCGTGTGCTCCAAGACAAACGTTCGAAAAATAGTAAAATCTGCTTCCAAATTCCTGAATATTTCACGTAACGCGAGCATAAACTACCAAAGTATCTAACCTTGATGACTAACTCGTCAAATCTGCCCATCTGAGTTTATTATAAACATTTCCCGGGACCTGTTGATCTCCCGTTTTGAAATTTATCCGCCATTCTTTGGCCCCGCTGTGTTTCGTGGCGGTTTCGTGGACCCGTTGGCCATGGCGACCACGCACTGCTCCAATCACGCCGGGCCTCTGAAAAGGTCGCTCAACCATGGGCCAATGAGTGATGCTGTTTTACTTCACCTTGTTACCAGCCTTCGTTCTCCTTTAGGGAAGTACATGGGATTTTTCAGTTATAGCTCGTTCTATACCTGCCATCTCATGATGTAACTGCGAAATCCCGAATGTACGGAAAATAATCTTTACAATGGTATACGATAATACAGGAATTGCAGCAGAACAACAACAACAGAACGCTGCAAAACGCAGCTAAAATGCGACAATTTCTTCGCTTTTTTCGTGATTTCCAACAGATGGAAAGAAAACACAAAACATTTTTTCTCAAGATTACTTATTTTTAGATTAAACGTTGCTGATATTGATATAAAACGTGAACAAATTACGTAGAATGGGCCTGTGGGAGACCATTGGTAAATATTTTTCCACATGACATGGGACATAAAACGGGATATTTTACATCGCTGGAAACGTGTGAAAATTGAAATCAGTCCATGGGTTAAAGACCTACGCCATTACAAATCTGTTATGGGTCAGAGAGAGAAAATTCCCCACAAGTCTATGGGGGAAAGAGTTAATACTAGTTTGGTAAAAAAAAAAATTAATAAAAAACTGCTAACACTCACACAGGAATATTATTCCGTCTTCATTTCCGTCAAATAAACGGCTCGTCCAAATTTCCAGGAAGCTCCGGGGTTCCAGACGGCCGTAGGGGCGTTTTGAGCGATTTCCGACAAATAAAACGCATATATTTTCTCAGATATTTCAACTGTTTCAATACTAGTTTGGTTAAAAAAAATAAATAAAAAACTGCTAACACACACACAGGAATATTAATCCGTCTTCATTTCCGTCAAATAAACAACTCGTCCAAATTTCCAGCAGTGCAAATTCGATCTGAATCAGTCAAACTTTTCAAAAAAATTGACCCGTCGTTCATTTACAGATGCAAATAACTTTGCGACCCCTTTCAAGTCCAACTGCTCTGTCATGTTCCTGTGGATTTGCAGTAGAACTACGTTGTTTAGGCGCTGTTGGGTCATGCTCGAGCATAGGTAAGTCTTGATGCGTCTCAGCGTAGAGAAGGAACGCTCTGCCGTTGCTGTCGTTACTGGAATCGTTAAGTAAATGCGAAGTAGCTTTTCTACTTCACACATCATGCGCCGTCCCACTGGCAACTAACAGAAGTACCAATTATGAATTGCATGAATATCTGATTTAAATTTATTATCATCAAACTGTACAAAATCTGGGGGGGGCACAAACATACTTGTGCCCCCCCTGGTTTTCATCTGGGGGGGCACGTGCCCCCCCGGCCCCCCCCGCTTCCGACGCCCCTGAGTAAGTGTTTGTAACTATTGGTGACATTCGAACCCGTAGCCTAGAGTGCATATAGGCCTACGACAGTGGGGATTGGGGCAAATGAATGTAATTTTCCGGTCTGTCTCCGACGTTGTTTATCTGCCTTCTTGGACATCACGCGACAAGAATCTGATGATCAAAGCAGAGGCATATGTTACTGAACTAGGAAGGATTCCAGACCTGCCAAGTCTCACGGATTGGCCGTGAGTCTCCAGATATTTAGAGAGGCCTCCGGGCCTCCCAGTCTCACGGTAGCGCTTGCAAATCTCACGGTAAAACAGAATTTATTCTCTCAAAATCAGACATTGGGCAAATTATGATTTTATTTATGATAAAACATAGATGCGAAGTGTCCAATGAAACATTTTTAGCTCTTAGCTGGCAGTTTGTCCCAGAATCGACGAGGTCCGTGTACTGTGGTCCGTATCTTCGGGCGAATAATAGTTGGGGCGCGTAATTGTAGCCAAGGGCGACTACTCATAGTCTATGCCTATTTGTGGCGCGTACTTATTAAAATTGCTGTAATTCAGAAATCTGTCTGCTTTTTTTCATGAAAGTGTGTTAATCTCTGATGTCATTTTATTGCCTCACAAAGACACAATGCCCCAAATGCATTTCTGAGCATCTGTAGAGCTGTAGCGGCTGGGGCCCTAGGCGGGCCACGGACCCCATGCCTAGGGCGAATGCTCGCGCTTTGCGCTCGCATAGACTCAAGATATTTAATCAGTCCAACTTGGCAGCTCTGGGATTCAGTTGAATATACCACTCAATATTGTGAATTGTTGTTGTGAATTTGTTGTTGTTGTAAATTTTATCGATATAATTTCGGCTTCATCATGTCATGGGGCCGCACTTAAGCTTAAATCGCGTTTCATGTTTTAAAAACATCAGCAAATGAAGGACTGTTATTCACCTCAATCTAACATGTATCAAACAAGGGAAATTATCCCATCGATAGCAATTTTTGCTTCACTCTTCTCTTCCCTGTACTTCCCGCCATAATGTGTCTGACCTCATCCGGTGGTTTGTTACAGCCCGAGGTGGAAGTCTGCCCATACCAAGATGGGCACAGCCGCTAAGTAGACGGAAAAACTGTTTACCTCCCCTCCTTTCCATGACGAAGAACAGGTGGCGTCTATCATTTTCAGTAGGAAAATTCAACCACGTGCCAATTTTTGTTGTTGTAAATCGCAAGAATCGCTAAAGTTTATTCTCACATTTGTTTTCTTGGTAATAACCAAATATTTACACTGTTGCTGGTCAAAGAATGCCTATGGTTGGTTGGTTAATTATATCGAAATCCCTCCGGTTAACTGGGAGCACCCTAGCCCCAACTGGGACCTAATGATACTGTCATCATCATTAGGTCCCAGTTGGGGCTAGGGCCACCCCACAGTGGCTTGGGTAGAAGTGGGTGTCTTCGTCGATGTTGTTGTTGTGATTATATATATATATATTTTTTCTTTCAAGAATTCAGTTATTTCCCACCTTTTAATGCACCACAATGGTGTCATAAAATGCTTTCTATACGACCTACATCGATCTACATACCCCTCCTCTATGCTAGATCTGCATCTTGATGACAAGTTTGTTTGTAGATATTCGGGTCTGCGAGTTGCTTTCCTTTCTTTAGTACTGGAGTGACCTAGTTTCAGGAGGGCGCGATATCCCACCTGGTCAGGGTGGCGTTCAGTAGTCCGTATAACAAATTTATGACTGACTCGCCCCCATATGTTATATGTTCTGCGGTGATGGGGTCTATATCGGCTGCATTATTTTTGTTCAGCTATTTTATGGCCGTGCGCATTTCATCTTTGGTGAATGGTTCTAGGTTTGGAGGTGAGGCCTGAGAAATTCCTTCGATGATAAATCGGTCTGGCTCCACACGTTGCATGCCATTGGAGACAAAGTTTTCGTCTTTCAGAATCTCTGCTAATCTCGGAGAAATGTTCCTCCCAACCATTCACAATGGTATCACCCGTTTGACACTTCCCGTTGAGCTCGTTGGTCTTGATATTTCTATGATTTCTTCGTCGGTTAAATCAGAGACTCTACAATATTGTAGAGTCTCTGGTTAAATAGCTTATGGAAGGTTGTTTTGTCATCTTTGTGGGCAGACATAAAATCGTTATAGAGTCGATCTCTTTCTCCTGCAGTTTGTCGGTGCTGTGCAAGGCGTAGTTTTGGCTTAGTTTGTTTTCGGCTGGAAACACTGGGGTTCCCTCGTCCCTTTGGGTCTTCCTGCTTCTTTAGTAGAGGTGAATAGGACAGTTCTAAAACAACGTATTAGAACAAAGAGCAGTCAGTCAAGCTCTACATATACATCATAGCTAACGATGCTAAGGGAATTTGTATATACCCACACCTGAAAATTTCTATACTATCATGCATGTAGTCTTCAATGATTTCATTTGTTTTTAGAGTTGAACATTTACATATACATACACTCTTTCTAACTGGAGCATGCCGTCATCATTACCACCTATATAAAGGTTCGCGTGTACACCCCTTTTCATTCACAATGGATCTAGACGAGAGAACGCTCGTTAAACTGAAAGGTGCTACCATCTCGATCATATTGCTTATCATTTCAATCATTGTTCTATCTACTGTTCATACGTCCTGTGTAAAGTGTATACCCTGTCCACAGGACCATAATCCACTCAAAATAACCATCATCCCCACTATAACGCTTCGCGCTCCTATGCAACAAGTAGCCCGTGACAACTATATTCGAGCTACTGTATGCTTATACATCAACATGCTGAGGGTGGATATTCGCTATTTCTTCAACGGTAAAGCTACCATTAAAGGTCTCGTCTTAACGCTAACTCAGTGGACCCTCATGAAAGACCGGACCCGCCTCATTGATATAGCCATACATAATGTTCTAGAAAGCCAGGATGAACTAACATGAAGTGGCATAGAACCGAATCTCATATTCCTATAAAAGCAGATTTTCCTGACGTTAGTTCTATTTTCAGATCATGACGTCATTGGGAAAGTCCCTGTTCTGTTTATAGATCATGACTTCACTTCTCGACACGTCGATACTTGTCCATGCACCCCTCACATCATTGTAGATCATTATTGTTAATATACGCCCATGCCTTCGCGGGAAACACTATCATATTCCCAAAAGGGTTTTTTATTTTATACCCATTTCATTTCAATCATATCTACAGATAGTGGTGTAAATAATAAATTATACTTGTTATTGAATATATTATGGGTTAATTCTTTTTATTAAATCAGTATCATTAATCTTGTTCATGAAGACATAATGTTGTTCTTTAATTTGGAGGGTCGGTGTGTGTCATTCAACAAAATACACTTACTTGTATGTGTAATTGCTAACAGATGTTCTTCTTTTAAGCTGGCTTTTGCTGACACCATTGTGAATGTTAGTCAGTACATTTTTACGATTTACCGATAATTGAGCAATTTAATTAAAATTTCGTTAATACTGAAAAAAGTACACTGTACTGGCGTTCGAACTATATATAATACACTTTTACTTGAAAGTTTGAGACGAACATTATATTACCAATCCTATGCTTTCACCGTTGTCCGCGCGTTGCTTATATTAATAGCGTTTTATAGTATGAACTATTCTACTCTGAAACATTTCAACATGGATGTCCAACAGCTGAGATTTTGTGTGGCTAGGTACAGAAGAGTCATGCGACTTCTTACTCACTAGAGGAGAGGAGAGGAAAGCCGGTCAGATATCGTTTTATAGTATGAACTATTCTACTCTGAAACATTTCAACATGGATGTCCAACAGCTGAGAGTTTGTGTGGCTAGGTACAGAAGAGTCATGCGACTTCTTACTCATAGAGGAGAGGAAAGCCGGTCAGATGGTGAGATATGGGGAAGATGTTGTGCCTGCCCGGGGAATAACACAGTCACCATACTCATGGAACAGTGTAAACACGTCCCATTTACTCATTGACTCAATTACTCACTAACTCACTGACTCAATCATTCACTCATTCAATCAATCAGTTATTTACTCATTGACTCATGTACTCACCGACCCAGTTATTTATTGATTGGTACATTCACTCATTCATTCAATCAGTTATTCACTCATTGATTCATTTACTCAATCAATCATTCACTCATTAACTCGCTCAGTCGCTCACTCACCCACTGAATCAATCACGCACTCATTGATTGACACATTCGCTCAATCAATTAGCATTGATGCTCAGTCACTCCCTCAGCTGATCCGTGCTCGTTTTCTCCGCTGCGACCCCCTCGCACGTCTGTCTTGTAAGTACGTTTTTGATCTTGAGAAAATGGCAAACATCACACACATACTTCACCTCATCTGCTAGGTTTATTAAGTTGCGTCGAAGGGTTTCTCGATATTCGCTTTGCATAGTGGAATCCTGTACAGGATTTGAAGGGTATAATATTTTTCGATCTTTTATTTATTTCCCCAATATTACATTACTAAAGTATCTAATGTATAGAGGCATAAATAAGCTGGAATATAGTATAATTTTGAAAGTTGTGTGACACTATGAAGATT
>JAVTVY010043838.1:0-19797 GCA_036873755.1 Hanleya hanleyi
TTTTGATATCAAAAATAAACTTTTATTTTTGATATCAAAAATACTATTTTAGATATCAAAAATTCTTTTTTTGATATCAAAAATAAAAGTTTATTTTTGATATCAAAAATTAACCATTTCCGGTACAGTTCTATAATGACTTCTCCCTCGCTATCTACGGGTTGTACTTCCTGTGCCAAGGAAGGTCGGTCCAGGAAGGTCATTTGCCCACTGTGATTTTGGTGACAGCTTCGCAGACCTACAATTTGATCGGTGTCTGGTAAAATCATGGCAGGTATAGAATCAGTTTATAAAATGCGTACAGCGTCGGGACTGAGGAGCGAAATTGTATAAAATCAATAAACAAGGGGAAATTGTAGATTGAATGATAGCTCTTGAATATATGAACAACCAACGACAGAATTTGTGTAATTTGCATCATGATTTTTATGAGTTGGAGATTGAGTTGAGGTCCGTGAATCCGTTATTTTGTATGGTAGCACTTTTTGAGATGAAGCAAAAAATGGGAGATAAATCTTGGTAAGGGAGAGCGCATTATTTCCGTTTTGGTGTAAGCGTCCTCTATTTTTGATATCAAAAATAAACGGTTTATTTTTGATATCAAAAAAAGAATTTTTGATATCAAAAATACTATTTTTGATATCAAAAATAAACGGTTTATTTTTGATATCAAAAAATGAATTTTTGATATCAAAAATACTATTTTGGATATCAAAAATAAACGGTTTATTTTTGATATCAAAAATTCTTTTTTTGATATCCAAAATAGTATTTTTGATATCAAAAAAAGAATTTTTGATATCAAAAAAAGATTTTTTGATATCAAAAATACTATTTTGGATATCAAAAATAAACTTTTATTTTTGATATCAAAAAAAGAATTTTTGGTATCAAAAAAAGAATTTTGGATATCCAAAATAGTATTTTTGATATCAAAAATACTATTTTGGATATCAAAAATAAATGAATAAATACCAAAACGGCTTGCCATAGTTCTGGATATGCCTATTAAGGTACATGTTGGTATCATATAGCCTTTCTGTCATTTCAGGCAAGTTAGCAAATAAAACGATGAACCTGGAGTTTGTCACTCAGTAGCCTCTCTCCCAACATCGCGGTATTGTTGAGAATTGACCAATCGAAACGTCAATCAGATCCGGAGACCACACCGAATAGCTGTCTTATATTCGTCGAAACTGTGCTAGTGCATTCGACTAGATGAAATTTTAATTTTGAATTGATATTGGAAATTTGAATTTTAAAGTTGCAATTTTAATTTGACCTTTGAATTTTAAATTTGAACCTTAAGTTCTTTCTATTCTGGGGGAGGTAGGAAAATCTATCTGATTCTGGAGGTGTTGCAAACATTCTCTTAACGAATCAAAGTGCGGGTAAACCTTCTCTCTTCAATAAATTTTAATTGTCAATTCGTAAACTATGGCTACAGTTTGAAAGATCTACAGTTCGAAAGACATTTTACATGTAATTTAATCTTGATATTTCCTTGTAGAGTGGATCGAAGGTGTAAAAAATATACATCACCGATTCCGCGAATATTTCAGTCACAAGAATTTCACGAAAATTCTTGACCTTTACGCGGACGAGTTCAGGGAATTACCGGTCGGAGAACAGGCCATAACCACGCTATCAGGTGAGTGAGCTCGCACGCAAATTCGATGGGTCACAGTCGAGTGTGCAAACAACTGCACTTAAAAATATATTCCTTAACTTAAGCAGTCTTCTAGGATGCATTTGAGAGCCGATCGGTCAAATACACATAACAATTTTTCGGACGTTCCCAATGTTATTAGCTTACTGTTTTTGTTAGGCATGAACATAAACACCCATCTACTTATCCTTTTATTTGATACTTTTGTCCCTTGCCGAAAAGGTAAGTACATGTATATGGCAATAGGTGTATTGTTATTGTTAATGATCTAATCTGTCAAAATGTCATCTTATAATATTCATTAGTAATAACAGTTTAGACAGAATTTAGCGCCCCCAAGTTAGGATAGATTTGATGTTTGGTGACCTGGCCACAGGATACTTTTCCAGACACATGTTTCCAAGTCCAGCCCAGTCAACCTGGGCAGGTCTCATATAGCCCACGCCAGCTAAGGTTAACGACTCGGTTCTGTTTTCAGACCTGCAACTCTTCAAGGAGAAAGCAACTGAATACTGGTCAAAATTTGAGCATGAGGGACTGGAAATACTGGACATTAGATCTGATCAGAGCATTATCTATGTTCTCGTTAAGGGATTCGACTATGACGGAAAGCTTGTTGAAGTGGCGAAGTAAGTACCTTGTCATAACAATCTTACGGTAAAACAAAATCAAGGAATGAGGATTTTTTGAGTGTATTCGTTTCTCCAAATCGCGAAGTATAGGGTACACGTGCTGTTGATTCAGATGATCAGCCTCTGTATTGTCATTCTAATACAGGAGAGGAGGGGGTGGGTTGATGGCAGGATAACGGTGTGAATAAACAAAACCAAACTTCCACCCGTAACTCGGAATGGGAAAGGAAAAATAGCTAGAACACATGATTTTAAGGTCTATCATTCATCTGTGATTTACCGGTGTGATGGCTAAGAATGTCTTGGAGATTGTATCAAAATCTTCAGCTCCAAATGAATCTGATAAGAAGCAGGTCAGTATGACGCCATCGAGACGTCGTTGTGCTAAAATAGTCATATAACTTGAATATTTTTACTATACTTCCGGCCTCGAATTTGTATCTATTTCAACCAGACAATGTAATCAGATGTTCAGTGGCTGCTTTGATGACGTCACAGGGACGTAATTTTGTAGAACTTTTATATCGTTGGAGACTTTTTCTATTGTTGCGTTTTTCTCTTCGATATTGTCCTGGTAAATAATTATTTGATTTGAAATAAAATAATTGTACGTATTTTCTATTGGGTTAAAGCCAAAAAGAAGACGAAAAGCATCGAAAACGCGACTTTTCGGTTTCACCTTTATGTTCAGCATCATGATATGCGTGGATGATTATGTAAATAGGCTAAAAAATACTCCAAAATAATAATCTATGAAGTCCTGGGGTTTCAGTTTCCAACATTTCGTCGATCCACAGATATAGAAGATGTTCCTCAGGGAGAGTCGTAATCCATCATGCCGCCATGCCAGATACATGAATATCCAAAGTTGTGTTAAACAGATTTTTATATTGTTTGTCCAAAAAGTGACACAAAACTGCAAAGATGTTCCAGTATGTATATGATACATGCATATCGGTATATCCATTCAATAGGGGACTAAACATAAAATGAGCGATAGCTTGACATTTGTAAGTTTTTTGTTGCACGAGTCATTGATTAGTTCCGTGGGGAGAGTAGTAAAGAAAATCAAATCTCGTAGCATTCGTATGGCGGAGGACTTGTGGGCGCGGAATAAGGATTATAAATTAGGGTTCTATGATCTTTAACCCCGGATTTATTACCGCAACGTAGTGTTTCCAGGGTGGATCGGATCGCCTTCAGAGAAGACACTGACATCCTCGGTGAGGTCAACAGTAGTGCAGAAGGGTAGTTCGTGTGAGAAGAGGTGCGTCAATGTGAGTTGTGACCTGGGATGAACAATGGGCAATCCTTGGTTCAAAATGTATCGTACACGTTTTCGTCTTGAAGCACTCGCAATGTAGAATACGACTAGTTTTTTGTCATTGTGGACCAATGAGGACAAGTGCGGTGCTGACCACATGGACCGGTGATGTCATGGTGCATATGAGCAGTCGTCGGCCTATTACCGTCCTATGTCTAAATATAGAGAATAGCGTGTCGTTTTGAAAATCTCAGTGTGTAGAATAAGGCTGGGGTGAACAAGTCATTTGCACAGGCGCATTTGAGGCCAGTAGAGAGATGGCATTTTTCGCTGCGCAAGCGCCTATATACCCCAAATACATTAGCTCATGTCGACCACGGATGTTGTAGGTGACGAGACTCCAGTGAAGATTATTGAGGCATATGTATTAGAGAAGGCGCATTTTCGGAAGCGATCGACTCTTTTCAGAGACCCGTGTCTTGAAAATAGGCTAACTATGCAAGGCTAACTATGCACAAAATCCATCATCCTCCACACATACACGCGTATACGTAACGCCACGGGCTTGTTCCATGATGGAAAAAGCACTCGTCTGAATGGCTAGCCCAAAGGGGATGACTGAACAACAACATAGGATTGTATGTCATTTGTTCATCCCCATTATAAGAGTTACAGCAGATACAAGTCCCAAGTCGCCCTGGGTATTTTTTAGTGTCTTTGTTTGTCATCATCTTATCACTTAATGAGCAGACCCATCCTCAACAAAGGATGGGCTGGTCTGTCTGTACCAGAAACATGACAATGTTCATCAATGGGTATTGGGGCGCCGTTTCTGGGCCCCTGCCGAACGGATTCAAGCCAGTAAGTGACATCTTCACTACAAATTACGTCGTTACCCAAAGTGACATCATCAGTTAAAGTGACGTCATCGCGGAAGTGAAGTCATAAGCAAAAGTGATGTCACGGTGTCCGTTGGCGCCCTGGACACTACAACTTGTGGAATGCATCAGGTTCAGGTGGCGCCACTGGATGCCCTGACGTCACTTTTCCTGATAACGTCACTTCCGTTCATCACGTCACACCCATTGGTAAAGTCACTTCCGGTGATGTAGTCGCTTTCGGTAATGACATAATATCCAGTGAATACGTCACAGGTTACATGCTATAGGTACCGGCGGCACCAAAGGGTATGGGCCGATGCATGCGAAGAAGTCTTTTCAGGAGATGACGTACCTTCTGGCGATGAAGTCACTTCCATCAGGTGCCAAAGACCAATGACCAACGCATGTGTGCGATGGCTTCCGCGTTATGGCTTTACGGTACCGCGTTAAGGCTTTGGGATAGAACGATAAAGGCCTCACCAGAGGATGTATGGGTGTAGGGAGTTAGAGTAGCCAGAAGCCGATGAGCTCACTGAGGCAGATACCTATGCAATGACAATTGAGAATCTATCCACTGATAGCGAAAGTCTACCCACTGACATCCTGGTTGAATGCTCGGCCACTGATGTAGACTGTGAGGGAAGCCAGAGTAAGGAGGAAAGGGTACATACCCTCCTTTTAGGACAGTATCGTGACACCGGCCACTAATACCCACGTTGCGTCTATAGAGGGCTTCGCACAGGAGTACTCACAATAAACTTAAATCCAAATGCGCTCCTACACCAGGAAAACAGCCATGGCGATCTATGAGCAGTATAGCCGGCTGTAGCTTGAAATGAAAGGCTATCCCACGCATAGGTCCATCCTGAAGACAAAACGTCACTTGGAACAGGATTTGGGGTTAGCACCCACCGATGCCCTAGAAAATGCGATCAAAATACGAAAAGATTTGTCCCAGAAGGGTTGCCTCAACGGTATCCTGAACTACCCGAAGACGCTTAAGGATGGAATAGAGCGAATGGATGGCGACTGACACGACCAAATGCGAAACATGGCCGAAAGTTGACGCAAAACAAGTGTAATTTCTCAAAGGGCGGCTCCTGATTGGACAATGCAAGACAACACGACAATAGTAAACACACCCATTGCAGCTTCCCCAGGTTGGGTGTGTTGTAATGGAGGGATAATAAAATGATTTATCTGTAATGCTTGTTGTTGTTGTTGTTGTTGTTGCTGTTGTATCATTCGACTAAGCAATCAGAATAGGAACAGGACTACACCCATTGAACTACATATTCTGTATCTGTGTGTGTGCAGGAATGTCTTACTCACCAACGATAGGGCGTCACTGCGTTCAGAGGGCGAGGAGGCGGTACGACACCTGTTGAGGGTGTTATGACAGTTGTCGGCAAAAGTTCTCTCCTTTGTCCTTCCACCAGGAGCTTCAATATGACCCCACGAACATATATCCACGGCTCTACGACGGCCATGTAGCCAGCCCCATGGTGTGCCCCAAGGTCGACATGCCCACTGGGTAAGGTGTATTGAGGGTGCAGATAGCTGCTTAGTCCTGGGCTTTCTCCACTAATCCTTAAGTCACAATGACGTCACTTTCAAGGGGAGGTAACTCTGCCATGCTGCCATCATGTCTGACCAAACAACACCAGTATGACTGAGCTCAGGAGATTCAGGACGGTATATAGGATGAGATACAGTCCCTCAATCGCTCAGATGCCCCCGAGCAGCATATTTTTAAACAATATTTTTCCAGGCTCATATGTAAACTCAGTATATAAACTCTAGCCAGATTTGGGTTGAAGAATTGATCAGGGAGATTTCCATCACACACAAGATAGTTTCCCATATTTTAACTTTTCGACTCCTCCCTTATCACACCCACCCACACCGTCACACACGACAAACTGTATAATGACACACCCGCGCAAACCCACACACACACTACTCCATATGGACCGGCCACCATCCTCGTAGATATTGCCCGGTCCCTCCACAACTATATCATGTGTTTTTTTCTCTGTTTAATGGATTTATTAAATTATATTGTCATAGTCAGGTTTGTTTGGTTTTTATCCCATCGGCATATATGCCGGATGGGATCATGTCGTCACTCTGTCCGGCTGGCTGGCTGGATGGCTGGCTGGCTGGCTGGATGAACGACGTGACCGCTCTAAAAGGTGAACCGTTCCAGCTAGAGTCTTCAAATTTGGTATACTGCATTGTTGGGTGGTAAAGCACAAGCCTATTGAAATTGGGCACATTTAGTTGATTTTTGTGGTTTCCATGGCAAAATAATGAAAAATATCCATATAACGACGTGACCGCTCTAAAAGGTGAACCGTTGCAGCTGGAGACTTCAAATTTGGTATACTGCATTGTTGGGTGGTAAAGCACAAGCCTATTGAAATTGGGCGCATTTAGTTGATTTTTGTGGTTTCCATGGCAAGATAACGAAAAATATCCACCTGGTGACGTGACCGCTCTCAAAGGTGAACCGTTACAGCTAGAGACTTCAAATTTGGTATACAGCATTGTTGCATGGTAAAGCACAAGCCTATTGAAATTGGGGACATTTTGGTGGTTTTTGTGGTTTCGATGGCAATATAACGGAAAATATCCACATGACGTGAACGTTCTAAAAGCCGAACCGTTGCAGCTAGAGACTTCAAATTTGGTATACAGCAATGTTGGGTGGTAAAGCACAAGGCTGTTGAAATTGGGTAAATTTGGGTGTTTTTGCTGTTTCCATGGCAACATAATGGAAAATATCCACAGAATGAGGTTAATGCTTTAGGAACAGAACCATTGCAGCTAGACACTTCAAATTTGGTAGCATTATTATGTGCTTGGTATTTTTGCAGTTTCCATGGCAACAAATGGACAATATCCACAGAATGACGTTGATGCTTTAGAAACCAAACCATTGCAGCTACACACTTCAAATTTGGTAGCATATTGTGTGGTAAATCACAAGCCTATTGAAATTGGGTACATTTGTGACGATTTTTGGGTCTGTGTAAAAGGGTGCCCGGACAAAAGCCCCACGAACAATTCAGTCTTACAAGAAGATGGTTTGATCTGAACACCAATGTTTGACTAACATCCTCCCCCCCTAATTTCACAAGATTTAGAAAGTCGGAAATTGGGAAAATTTTCTAAATTTCTAGCTGGGGTATTCTCTCCCGGTCCCAGTCCTCAAATCGATCATTCTGTTTTAATATTGAATATAATTGTTTTAATATCTTATGCTGGGAGGTGATTACCACCCCTTGACATATGCAAGTAAATGCACTTAAATTTGTTTATTTCGTCCATGTCACTTGTGGCATTGTTCTGCGCTGACATCTCTTAGCTGTGAACTGGTCGAACTTCACTTTACTTGAATAAAACGCTCCGACAGTGTTCGGTTTGTTCTTTTCTGTGCAAGTAAGCTTGCTCAACAGTGAAACTTTGCACAGTAGCTAAATTTTCACACTGCAATTTTATTTCAAAATATCAAGAAAAATCCACCAGGTAGTTTTCCGTGAATAGCGAAAACAAAAACCAGATAGGCAATTTGCAGGTTAAATTTTGATATCTCGGCGCGAAGCCTGCATGTTATAACACTCAGACGGGCCAACGTCATAATGTCAATGACGTCCGAATTTAACCTGTAAATTGCCTGTCTGAGTTTTGTTTTACTATTCACGGAGAACTGCCGGGAGGATTTTCTTGATATTTTACTACAGTTATCACAAACCTGTGTGGGTCAACATCAACAAAACTGTAGATCATCTGTAACTCCTGAGAAAAGAAAACGGGCATGGACTAACTGAGTTCCAACAATCCGGAGTACCTCTCTAACTCAGTATCACATCCATGCACCCAATACCAAGGTTTGCAACAATTCCATCATCTGTATAATACACCTGGGCCTATCGTACAATCGTACTATGCCATTAACATTTTACATTAACCAACAATACATGTGAACATTTCCTTACACATAATTGAGAGCCACTTTAATGCTCCTCTTATCAGAGCGGGTGGTTGGTGGGTGCCCGCCCCTTTTATATCTAGTTGTCTCTAGCCAACTTTCCATACAAATAAACCTGACTGTTTTTCCCCCAACTACTTCTGTTTCCCCTTATTGAATGCCCTTCATCTGTCTATACCGGAGATTTATATTGCTCATGTGAAAGGGACGGCAAGTTCACACTAGGCCGATGGGATCAAGTGTGGCCTTGGCCTCTAGTTCGAAATGTTGTGCATGCGCTACATAGCTTAGAAAACTATAATGTCGGACGACTATGATATATTCACCTTTCCAATGTCTGTCGATACACACCACTGGATAACAGGGAAACATAATCATGATATACTTAAAAGTATGTACTACTCCTGTTCATTTTCTTGTTTACAGGCTTGTGGAGGTCTTTAAGTGTGTCGACGGAAAACTGAAGCTCTTTCTGATCATCTGGACCCCGAATAAGCTGAGTGACCACTTGGTGTAAACCATGGCATGAAAATACAGAATACCTTTCCGGGGCCTCAGATTATGTTACCATTATCTGCAAAACGGAGCATTTGTTTAACTAAAATAATTTGCCTATTAAATTACTCATAAGTATATATTTTGCTACATGACATCCTGAACTTGGTCATGAGATATTTCCCATGAGCAATTGCGCCGTGCCTCATCGATAGTCAACTATCTCACTGGGGCACCTACCAGCCACCAGACAAATATCGACAGAATTCCCGCTAGCACGGCACACTACTTGATCCGGAAGTACATAGCCAGAATACATTCTTTTCGTTGTCTTTACTTTCTTCTCCAAAAGATCTGATAACTGGAAAGTCATATTAACATATTTATAATGTATTAAATTTATCCATGTAAAATAGTGAAATACCAACAAGCAGTAAATGTTTGCAAGAAGATGATTATTTGTTTGAATTATTATGTCTAATCGTACCCACTTTACTCCACTTCACCGCTTCCGTTTACTAAAAGTTCATCTGTGTCGTAATTCATCTTCGTTGCTGGTGTAAGCACATATCAATTTTGGAATCGCTACGTTTCAAATATTCTGTGTTTTGGGGGTGCTGTCTTAACTGCTAATGAATAGATTCTTGCATACCAAACTACCCTCGAAGCAGGACCTATTCATAACAAAGACTTAAAATGTGGGACTAGTTGCTTCCTTTTTGGCTCTCAGAATTGAGAGGATAGACCAAGGACTCTATGGCTATCTTTTGAATGAGGGTAACGCGAAATATTCTGGTCAGCCGAGACGCTCAAATATCGAAACAAAATTGATGATGTAAACTTTCATGATTTACCTCCAAAAAAGGGAGACGGCTCGTAACCTCTTTGGCGATGACTGGTCATCACCCTTAGAGGTAATGAAAAGCGGCGATGGTTCAAGTAGTAAGACTTTTAAGGTGAGGATCAGCTCACCCTGGTTACCCTTGTAGCGTGATGGCCAGCACCAGATGAAGGGGAATAAGATGATGGCTCTAACTGGTCACAGTTTGTGGGGGATTCTGTCATTACCTGTGACACATTTCACCCTTTTATTTGGATTTGTTGACTGAAGCAGATTCCGGATGATACATTGAGAAACGTGTGAGCACGAAGTTCCTATTAGCCTTGTTTTCAGGTATACATGTAATATCCGTGATCACCGGTGATCCTGAGGTTACTGAAAACCGGAGTGACAATAGTTCTTTACAGAATACCAACTGCTGGTTACTACACACATGCCTTGTGCTAGCACAAAATAATGGAATTTGAGTATGACCCCTGAATCACGTCCCATAATCGAATGTACGATACATATGTTAAACGCATTCTACACGGTTGAATTGTTATGGAAATAGATTAAATTTTCGCATTTGAGGAATCAGAATTGGTTAAATTGGTCGCAAAGATTTACCTCTCTAATTTTCTCTGTTTGGAATGCACAAGAGGAAAGTTCACTGTGGGAATGAGGGATGGGGGATGGGGGGAGCGCAATTCGCAGGGGCGATTCGGTGATCTACATATAAAAGTGACCGTTGCATCGCAATGATTGGGTGTAGTTCCAAGCATGGTTTATCTTCAGAACCGGGAGTCACCATCAAGGGCACTCCCCATGTATGAAGAACACAACTGCCTTGTGCTGATGTTTTAATTCATATCTAAACTAGTTTAGCCCTCATCTGAGGAATGCGGATGAATAACATGCAGTTTAATATATGTATCTTCAAGGTATGCTGTTCAACAGACGTCATTGGAAAACTCTTGTTTTCATCCTCAATTAATAATGGAAATAAATGATATCTCAGCTTCATATCTAAACGTGTACGATGACATCCCAGATAACCTGTGTACATATTAGATTGGCTTCATTTTAAATACAAGATTGAGCTTTTGATTTTAGCCGATATCTATGCAGCTGTTACCTTGTGAATAACCCGAAGCCTGCAGCCCGATCCAATCCCAGATATTGAGAACAATCGTGTTAATAAATACGGAACCTCCGGCAAAGATTCCAAAGTCGAACTATGATTGTTTACCGCTTCAAAGAGATTCGCTAGAATAATTAAAACGTATACAGTCCCCAACAGGATTTTTAAATGTCTATGAATATCAATCCACAAAATCGACATATGAAAAGAAAAGCATCTTTAACAGGTTAGGGTCAACCGTCACAGTATGTTTCGGTATATCATTATCTGATATTATCAGCGTCATATGCAGCTTTAACTGCAAATGGATATTTGGAATATGACCAGAACATCTCTTTGCATCTCTGGAAAAAAACATGAACTTCTCGCAAAATAGTTATGATCGGAAGATTGGAGTGACCGGTCGCTATTACTAAGGCTCTGCGATAAAGAAGAAAGGATAAAGTTATACGCGTGTTAGAATGCTTGTCACATAACGATTCTGTATCTTAGTTACCTTTAATAGTTGTCCGTGTCCGAAAATGCCGATTCCGACGGTCATAGTGCAATACAATATCGTTATTGCGTTAATATAAACACTCACAGTGAAATTGTGACTGAGATACAACATACTCTGGAAACTGACTTCTACTTGAATATTTTTGTTAATAACGTCTTATGAAAATGCATTTCGATCATAGAGGCAGAAATTCGTTATGGACGACGGCTAGCTATTGAATATCAGATCCGTCACTTGTCAAACTTTTCTTCTATATGTACATGTACATTACGAGATTTACATGTACGGTATTTCTAAACCTGACTCCTTTGTGGCTGCGTCCGCTTTGGCTGTCACAGACATTTGCAATACTTATGTTTCTCCGGCTCTTAGCTCTCGAATCGATATTTGTAATAGAACGATTGTGATATAATTTGTAACAGGGAAGTTGTTCCGAGAATTAGCTTTGTTTGACTGGACGTTCCGTGTTGACGAAGTATCGCCAAGAATCTATATACATTTGTGGAAGGCCTATGGTTAGGCCAACACATTCTTTCTGTGCATTCGGAATAAAACATTGTCGAATTTCTGACTTTCCTAACATTACAGCTGTAGTGCATTGGGGGCGTAAGGAAAGAATGTCCGGTATGAAAGAATGCCCGGCTCGTATGCAGTTAAGATATATTTTTCTAAAGAAAAGCACATGAAAATGGACTTTATTTCTTTCTTTCACATCGGCTCTGGCCATGAGTTTGTGCAGTTCATACTACAACAGTCAGTCCAATGGAAGAACAGTAACGGTATAATATTAATCTTTCAAATATTTGAAATTGCGGGACAAACATGTAGATTGTATTGGCACTATTCACCCTTTGATCATTAGCTGATCCTCTGGCTGACATGGAGATGTGGCGCAATCTTTGATCCCAGTTTAAATATCAGTATTTGTTCCAGAGAAACCCGAGTGAGGAAGAAGCTACCTTGTGTGATCGTATCGTGCATGAAGATATCAATACTCATGCTGAGGCGATCGAAAACGCTGAAGAGGATAACTTACAACAGGCGAACATCCAAAGGCGCCCCTTGCATCAGGAAAACAACCAGGGCGATCTACGAACAGTATAGCCTGCTACGGCTTGAAATGAAATGCGACCCTACGCTCAGGTCCATCATGAAGACTAAGCGTCACTTGGTAAGAGGATATGGGACCACCCACCGAGGCCCTGCAAAATGCTATCAAAATGTGCAAACAGCTGTTCTATTACAGTAACCTGGCTTGCATGATGACGATTAGAACAAACAGATCAAAGCGAACATGACCGAAGGTTGACGCAACATCAAATGGCGGATTCTGAGTGGACAAGAGCAGCCGAGAATACATCTAACGGGCAAGAACGAATATGACAGATGCAGCGTTAAATGGTGGCTTCTTGTTGGACAAGAGCATACTAGAATTATAGACATACCCAACGCGGCTCCCCCAGCTTGGGTATGATGCAAAATTGGGGGAAAGTAAATCATATGAAACTTGCGAACGAGTTGATCTTTCTTTCTCTCATCTGTCAGCATCATGGCGTCAAGGCGTTATGCTAAGGCGTTAAGATAGGCGTCAAGTCATTGCGTGGGATTTCCCCTTTCCCTACTACTCATCAGCGCGCATGCTGACGCGTATCACAACCAGTCTGGCTCTACCGATAACAGATTCAATAGGATACAACCTGAGGCTAATGGTTTACAAACGACTTTATATAATCAGTCAGTCACTCACTCACTCACTCACTCAACCCCATTCATCTTCCTCGTCCTCCTCCTGCTCCTTCTCCTCCTACTGCTCCTCCTGCTCCTCCTCCTCCTCCTCCTACACACATACGCTGAGACAACTCTACCAGGTAAAAAGAGCGAACATAGCCTCATTGCTCTCCTTTGCACTTCTGAACCCCGCCTTTCTCTACTACTCCCCGAGTGCGCAGGTACATATCACTCTCAGTCTGACACCTCACAAGACCCATTCGGACCAATATTGATCCATCTCGACTCAAAGACGTCTATTCCAATGCCTTTTCAACTGCGCATGCGCGCCATAGCCTCACTTTCACTATTCACCCGTCCAGTCGGATGCTTCCCGTGAATTCTTCAACCTGCCCCCCCACACGACCCTTTCGGACCACAGATGATCCACCTCGACCCCGAAACGTCCATTCAAATGCCATTTTCCCACAATTCTCTGTCTGCGCATGCGCAGATTGACGGTATTTCTACTACACCCCCTTTCAGTCGGATGCTCCCCCATGAGTGCTTCAAACTGATACCTCACAGGACCCATTCGGACCAATATTGGTCCATCACTACTCCAAAACGTCCATTTCAATGCCCTTTCTAACCTATTCCACGGCTACGCACGTGCGCCATAGCCTTACTTTCACTCCATACCCATCCAGGCTGACGCTCTCTCACGAGTGCTACACATTGACGTCACTGGGCATGCCCGTTGAGATATCAATGAACAATGAAGTAACTAAATGGCAAATTCGGGACTATTCAGATGCAGATACACTTGAATCACGGGAGATAACTCTCCGCGGACAAAAACGACCAAACAAGACTTATTTTCTCCTAAATGGGCCCCGAAGATGTTCTGATACTGTAATGCCCCCCCCCCCCCCAATAATTGTGACTGAAGTGCCTTGAAATTGGTCAAAAATTCCGGTGAGTACCCCTTCCACCCCACCTCTTTCTTCCTTCATGGGTCCAAATTTATACGGACTAGTTTTAAATTGCAAACTTGTTCCCATTGTTTGTTTTATCTGACAACAGCACAGTCTTCATGAATTGTCAGTTTTATATCCGTCTCTCTTTTTCGATGAAAAACGTTAATTAGCGCCGGAAATTGCCGCTTATGGCACCCACAACTTCAAACGGTTCAGCTTTTCATTGATGCAATAACTTACGCATCGATGAAGTGACCCCTCTTGCAGAGGTCTTAGAAATTGACTTTGACTTAAACTGGCGAGAAGATGGTTTTATCTAAACACCAATGGTTGAATAAAATCTTAATTTAGAGTTAGAAAGGCGGAAATTGCGAAAATGATAACACTAAAATCTTTTCTGAAAATGCACCAAAGTGCATAAAAGTGTAAATTTTGAAAATGTTGACCCCCGATTTGCCACCCACTGATTAATATCACACTCTTGTGTAAGTGTAACAGAATAGCCAACTACTACATCATATTGATTTTACTATCACAGATCGACCAGTTGGAAATGTCCATACATCCCATTTCACATTAACATATGTAGATATATAATTGTACAGGATTGACTGTTCAACGCAGTTAATTCGCATGAGTTGCATGAAGGTAGGACAATTGTAAATTAAGCAGTGTGGTTCTCCTTGCTGCGTTAAAAATTAATCGCTGCTGACAGATGGGACAACTTTGGTTTCTGGTTTGGAAATGATTCGGTTTGAATTATTTTGAAATGATCGGTCGTTGTTAAACGTGATTTTACTGCATTTCACACAGGAAGCTGACAACATATTATTCGTTGTAAGGGGGATTATTCCTGCTAGTCAAAAACAATTGGATAACTACCGGTAATGAACCATCTGTAAATTACCGGGTGTACATTTAGTTGTTTAATTTACACATACGGATTGTCTCCACGACCATGCAGAATGATGTTTTCCCCGGATGAAATTTTCTCTCCTATAACAATGAAAATTATACATTGTATTTTACATTGTACATTTTACAGTTTGTGTTGAATGGTTGAACCTAAATGTTTGCATACCGAGTATAATATTTCAATGTGTCGTTGCAGTTGTCATACATCTTCACCATGGCAATGAGGGTATTCATCGTCTTAACTGCATTTGTCAGTCTTGTGTGTTATGGGCAAACATGTCCGAAGACGAGAGAAGGTAAGTCCAAATTACATATAACTCACTACCGGTGGGGAAAGCGTTTTTGATGGAACTTTGTTCCCTCTAAGCCGCCCGACCCAACCCACCCTTGACAGAAGGAGAAAGATTGTTCTCTTCTTAATCAGATAGTGTATCAGCATCTGGCATAGAAACAAACATAACAAACATAACCAGAACATAATTTCAGACCAATAATTGCAAGTTAAAATCTGTTTATATGTATGTAACCCCTGTGTCTAAAGCGTGATTGATCTCTGAACAGGCTGGTAATTACTTTCATTATTCTGTTAATTTCCTAGACACATGCAATCGACAATAAATAAAAGAACGTGAGTATATTATAAAGTCCCGCCACGTCCAGTTTCAGGATTTTTTTATCCAATAAGATATCACGGAACATAGGGATCATCAACCATATTAAAAATGTCATAAATAAAAGAACTTTATTTATTCTTTACTATTCAATGATACTACCTTATTTGTCGTATTGTAACGTGCTATGGGCGAACACATTCACTACTCATTTAAATTCTTTATTTTTGCTACAAAAACGCGCCATAAGAGTGATAACACTATCAGAAAGACGTGACCATACATTACCATTATTTACAGAATTTAGCATTTTGCAATTACATAAGCTGAACTTGTACTCCTGTCTATTAACCGTCCATAAATTTGTCCATCATCTAGACTCACTACCGTTAGATTTTCAGACATATTTCATAAAACAATCTGACGTACATCGATACAACACTAGGGGACAGCTTTTCAATCTATATAGGCCAATCTATCGCTCAAATCTATCATTTTATTCTCTCAAAATTAAAGGACCTCGGGAGTGGAACAAGTTGCCTCCATCCATTAAGAGTATCAAATCTATCTCATTATTTAAATCAAAACTAAAACAGCACCTCATTGAAAACTGACCTGCTTCACAGTTATTGCATGGATATTTATATAGATATGCTATATTGTTTTTTTTATTCCTCATCAAGCGTCGATGATCATTACATAAATGTTTTGTGTCTTTTCTGGGATAGAACAAGCCCCTTGGGGTTTTATTCCCGCCAAAATTATATATAATCGGCACCATTTAAGAATATTTATTTATGACTTCTATTCTGAATGCCATTGATGTACATGTGCGATGTTAATATTGGTGAATAAATTCAATTCAAATTCAATTCAGTTTCAGGATTGTTGTTCTTTCAAATAAATGAGCCCCTCTCCCTTCGCTGTTGTTTCAAGCCGACGATTTTAAATGGATCGATTGTGGTGTGAATTATCAACACCTCTAGTTTCGATTGTCAGTATTTCCTCTAACCACTTCCAAACAAGGTTATGTGAGAAATAAACTGTGTTTTATTAATCTCCTTATTTGATCTATATCACAGAGGTTTAATTCTCGGAAAAATGGATTCTGCACAGAATAATACCGGTCAAACAGTTAAACCAGATTTCATTTTTTTGTTGAAACTATCCATGCTTGATCAAAAAATAAGATTTATAGAACAATATTGTGGCGAAATCACTTCCAACTGTAAATTTATTCCACATTTTTTTAATATATTAGTTTACCTGCTGGAGCCTCGTTTTCACCTGCACAATATCATATTTGGAACACCAGTCAGAAATTACCAAGCCATACAAATTGTAAGTTTATAAAAATTCTTTGAAGTTTCATTCTAAAATATTCTTTCGTATATGTTCAAAAACATGATAAGGGACTTGTCCTCCAAATTTTCAGTCTGTATCTCGCATATCCACGGAGAATTAAATTGTTTACGGCGGGTGTCAAGAGTGCCCAATTTTGATTCTTTACGCCATGTTATTCTATACAGATATTTTCTGTCAAATATTTCGGTGAATATTTTCATGACAAATGGTTATTTTGAGATACGTGTCAGTACTCACTTCGTAAAATCCCATAACTTCAGGTATTCTTGTTCATTATTGTCACAATCTGCATTCGTAAAAGATTGTCAGATTTCCCATTTCTGTGGATTTTATCCGTAAACATTCTTGCAAAATCCATAATTGCCGCCATATTTGCTGTCCTCGAGTGACGTAATTGTGGCATTTACCGACCTCTTTTTCTGGCTCCAACTGGATTCTGAGCGATGTTAGGGGAATTAACTGGAATTTGTTACGTCAGTCTTATTCCTGAAATAAGATGTTTCCCTTGATTTAGAGATTGCCTGAAGCGTTTGTTGATACAAAACATATATAATGTAGGATTTTATTCCGTCTTTTTGGGGTTTTCTTTTGCCACAGTCATTTTTGCCGCTATGGTTACTGTGGGCAGAGTTTCATGGGTAAAGTGACAGTTTGTTTCATAACTCTGTTCTGTCCAATCAGAATGATTTTGTGTCATTTATGAATAATCATAAGTTAGCCCTATAAATAGGAGAAGTGTTGGCATAGTTGCTCAGTTGATCTCGGAGACAACCAATTAACATCTCTCTAATGAAAATAAGTCCCTAATGAAAGAACATATATGGAAGTAAGTGTTCGGAAAAAGCTCAATACCAAATTGAATCATTGATCCAGAAGTTAATATTAATCCTTCGAATTGTTATTAAGAAAACCATGGGAATAAAGTTTGACACATCGTTCCAGTCCAACACGTCTCAGTTTGACAGGTCGTCCCAGTGTGACAAGTCGTCCCAGTTTGACACATCCTCCCAGTTTGTCACATCGTTCCAGTCCGACAAATCGTTCCAGTTTGACACGTTGTCCCAGTTTGACACGTCGTCCCAGTCCGGCACGTTGTCCCAGTGTAACATGTCGTCCCAGTTTGACACATCGTCCCAGTCCGACACATCGTTCCAGTTTGACACGTTGTCCCAGTTTGACACGTCCTCCCAGTTCGATACGTTGTCTCAGACAGGTCTCAGTTTGACACGTATTCCCAGTCTGTTTTCCCAGGTTAATACAGCCACGTTGAGATATTGTCCCAAGTGTTACATGAAAGTTGGACACAGTGTGAATCCATTGCTTTCTTAGGTAATAGAATTCTGATATCGTGACGTGACGTTTCTCGTACTGGCACAAATCCGTTTAAGACTAAAAACAGTTGTTATTTCAAGCAAAACTGTGATAAACTTTCTGGACGCAGTCCCATCTCATGGCACTCTGTATTATACGTTAATAAACTGTTATTGTTATTTGGCAAACTTTGAAATCAGACTTAACATAGTCATTGAAAAATTTAGTACATTATGATACGCAAATGAGTAGTGATTGATGAATGAGACATTGACACAGCAACCGACTCATGACAAATGCCTCTGTAGCGGTGTCTCCAAGTGAATGAGAGAGACTAGAAGTGGTTATAGTGAACAGTCAGAAACATCGGAATCGATCAGACCGGCTGGAATGTCGTTACCATTTGAGTTTACGAGTCGCGAATTATATAAAGTTTTCTTGATAGTGTCCACATTGATTCTGTTCATCAAGTATAACCCATGTTCCGCTACACATGGTGGCAGCGGTGGGATTGTCGTATCATCTCATCTGTTGTATTGTATTGACTGATTGAAGCAGGTCAAGATGGAGAACGGCTACGAGAATCGTTGTGATCCAGACAGTGATCCAGAAATCACAGTCAATCTTCCTGACGATCAAACAGAAGATCAGGAACCGGATGTGTCTCCGAGATCATCTCCACGTGCGATTGGACATGGCGATGCGTCTCAGGTGAAAAGTTCCAATCGTCGTCAACTCAAACCAGAATTCTATATTGGTGAAACACCATGAAATGAATACATCGAAGTCTTCTATACCGTCGCAAGGATCAACAAGTGGAAGAAGGGTGAACCGGCCGACTTCCTGTTTACGCATCTACAAGGTCCAACAAGATAATTGGCATGTACCCTATCAGAGCTGGAATAGCATGCATTTTATAAGCTGGTTCAAGTGCTAGGCAACCGATTTGGACCAAGAGAACAGGCAGAACTACATCTGGCACAACTACGAGCAAGGCGTCGCAAGAATAAATAAACCCTGAGGGAACTGGTACAGGTAATACGGAAACTAACAGCATTGGCATATCCAGGTATGACTACAGTGCATCAAGAAAGACTGGCGAAAACTCATTTCATTGAAGCGCTTGACGATTCTGAGATGAGGATGCAGCTCTTTCAAGGGAAACCAGCCAGTCTGCAACAGGCTGTCACTGTAGCGCTGGAACTAAAGGGTTATCGGCAAATGGAAGATCAAAGAGGAGGTGCAACAACCCGTAAACATGTCAGGGAGGTTTCTGCATCTGAGAACACCTTGAACAAGCAAATTAATGACTTAGAAGAGAAGATAAAGA
This sequence comes from Hanleya hanleyi, assembly GCA_036873755.1. Lineage (NCBI taxonomy): Eukaryota > Metazoa > Mollusca > Polyplacophora > Lepidopleurida > Hanleyidae > Hanleya > Hanleya hanleyi. The sequence continues at coordinate 19,618 of JAVTVY010043838.1, forward strand.
AGATGCCCTGTTCCAATGAAGAGAAACCAAGAGAGTTTCAGTCTCAGGGGAGGCAATCATTTGCTATGATCGAGTGCTTTCTGTGTCACCAAATGTGTCAAACCAAGCGTTTTTGTCTACAACGGCGAGATGGAAACTACCAACGTCCGGGAAATAGGCAACAACCGTCCAGCCGGGTCC
>JAVTVY010043839.1:0-20000 GCA_036873755.1 Hanleya hanleyi
TCCCAATCAAATTTCCAAAATAGGCGCGGGACAACTTGGAGTTTGTCCTTACTTTGCTGAATGTATGTTGTATTTTTTGTGTTTTGTGAATGTCCCTTATTATTATGTATAGTTATTTTTACTAGGCCTGTTCCCCTCATACTTGGTCAGTTATCTTGAATCGTCTAGTTTCACTTACATATAGTCAGTCATATAAATATACTGTCAATGAACGTCAGAGGACGATAGAAGAAAGCGCATCGATGCATTTCATTGGCTAAAAAAGAAACACTGTGATATTATGTCTTCAGGAAACCCATGGTTCTACCGAAACCGAAATTACTTGGGAAAGTGACTGGGGTCAGAAATATATCCCTCTTTTCAGCCACGGGTGAACAAATAGTACCGGAGTAGCCATCTTATTAGCCCACCATCACCAGATGGTGGGCTGTTCAAATCACTTTTCGTCCGTGGTCCGTCGTCCGTCGTCCGTCCGTCCGTCGTCAGTCCGTCCGTAAACAATTCTTGTTACCGCGATTTCTGCATGGATCTTTTTCAAATTTGGTACACAGGTTCCCCTTGGGGTCTAGTTGTGCAAGAAACCTTTTCTGGTCCGATTCGAAAATCCAATATGGCCACCAGGCAGCCATCTTGGATTTCCCCATGAAACCTTGTTACCGCGATTTCTCAGGAACTACTGCATGGATCTTTTTCAAATTTGGTACACAGGTTGCCCTTGGGGTCTAGTTGTGCAAGATACCTTTTCTGGTCCCATTCGAAAATCCAATATGGCCACCAGACAGCCATCTTGGATTTCCCCATGAAACCTTGCTATCGCGATTTCTCAGGAACTACTTCATGGATCTTTCTCAAATTTGGTACACAGGTCCCACATGGGGTCTAGTTGTGCAAGATACCTTTTCTGGTCCGATTCGAAAATCCAATATGGCCACCAGGCGGCCATCTTAGATTTCCCCATGAAACTTTGTTATCATGATTTCTCAGGAAGTACTGCCTGGATCTTTCTCAAATTTGCTAGACAGGTTGCCCTTGTGGTCCAGTTGTGCAACATACCTATTCTGGTCCGATTCCAAAATCCAATATGTCCATCAGGCGGCCATCTTGGATTTCCCCATGAAACTTTGTTATTGTGATTTCTCAGGAACTACTGCACGGATCTTTGTCAAATTTGGTACACAGGTTCCCCTTGTCGCCTAGTTGTGCAAGATACCTTTTCTGGCGCGATTCAAAAATCCAATATGGCCACCAGGCGCCCATCTTGGATTTCCCAATGAAACTTTGTTATCGTGATTTATCAAGAAATACTGCATGGATCTTCCTCAAATTTGGTACACAGATTCCCCTTGTGGCCCAGTTGTACAAGGTACCTTTTTTGGTCCGATTCGAAAATCCAAGTAATACGCTTCAAATTAATACGGTATTCCCAAGTTGTGACGTTGCATCACAAGAGTCGGCGGATTAAACGGTGGGGCATATTCTATATATTGACTAGAGAATATCCATCCAAATTTTAAATAAGTTTTCTTTAGTCCATGCAGTTGCAAGTGAACTGCCCCACCCTTTCGTCTGCCGGCGGGTCAGCTACATGAAGGGATGCCACTCTTGTGACACAATGTCACAACTCGACAACTGTAGACTACTGCATGTTTCGATCCAAGGGAGATAATCAGGATTCAGACACTTTCAAATTCGAAGTTTCAACATTACTGCGCGGACCGGATCCCTTCAGTACCATCTTACTATTTTTGAGCATGGTATCTTAAAAGAGATATCTCAAACTAGTCCAGTAAACAGAACAGAATTAGCATTCGTTCCTAATTATAAAATCTTAAGTATGCCAAAGTGTCAAAGAGATTTTTCTTTGCCTCCAGTACCCAATGATGACACGTGCAAAAAAATAAATAAAATAAAAATACTACAAAACGAAGACGAAGGATCTTCCATACTTGTACATTCACTTTCAGACTAACTTTGCTCAATTCTCTTGTACTATAACAACCGACATAAGCACAGTTTCTAGAAATCTTGAAACTCGTGAAACTTATTATATCTTGGTGTTTTCCAGTGTCCCTTTTTCGATCTTTTTCGCTCAGATTCGAAATTCTGTAAACAAAATTACAACTCAATCGTCTTAGTAACAATGGACAAAAAGATCCTCTTGTCATTAGACAATGGTGGGCGCAAAGATCCTTCAGGATCTCTCGTTTCCTGATACCATCGATGCTATTTTTCATCAAGCAAATCGAGACCAAGATGGTAGATATATTGCGGTTGATGTTACAATACAAGACACAAAATTAACCCTTGCCTATGTATACGGCCCAAATGTCGATGATCCCGAATTTTATCATAACTTTTTGCAAGCAATAAAAGAAATGGACAATGAGACGGTCATCAGTTGTGGTGACTGGAACGTTGTTCAAGATTTTAATTCAGACACATGTAATCACGCCAGACTAAAAAATCCGAAGGCAAGACTGAAGGTCCTAGACGCTAAACTACAGCTCGGTTTATTGGATATTTGGAGATATCAAAACCCGCTAAGTCGCCGGTATACCTGGCGGCAAAAATCAAGCACTGGTATAAAACAGAGCCGCCTGAATTATTTTTTAACATCCGACGATATTTCTATTTTAGATGCTAAGGCTGACGTTGGAATATCTTATCGGTCCGACCATTGTTTTGTTCAACTTAAATATTGTTTTCGCACAACGTGCGCGTGGACCAGGATATTGGAAATTCAATACAGCGCTACTGGATGACCCAGAATACATATATATTTTCATGACACTGTGTTGTTCCCGCACTTTGTATCAGCTCGAGTTCTCGGAGTCTGATCGCCGTATCGACCGAGACCGCATCGACTGATTATCATATACCGAACTCTTAGGATGTTTTTATTCACCTAATTGGGCGTTTGAATTCCGAACTATGTGTTATGACGCGCTTTGATTGTGTACGTGACGTGATCAGGCTCATTTGACCTAATTGAATAAATCCGCGCACGTGGCACTGGGCCAAAAATAAACTCGCGCGCCTCAATGGAACAAACTAGGTCAGGATAAACAAAACGAGAAAGAGAGAAGAAAGACAGAGTCAGGTTGGAAGATTACTTCCCGTAATATTTGACATCGAGGAATGCAGAAATGGTGAACTTGAAACGTACATATATACTGTCTGATGTGTTGTTCAACAAACTGTCTTTCGAACTGCGAAACACGATGGATCGATGCAGGCGTACGGAAATTCTTCAACTGAGAAATTCAAACATTGACAAGCAACGCGGTTCCGACAGTGTCACAGATGATTCTTGATTCAGGAATTACATTTTACAGTCAGTTGGTCAGTGTTAAAGGTACGTTTATAGATCGACGTATGTCCGATGGCTAAGAGGCAGTTGTTGAAATTCACGGCAAGGAAAGTTCACCAGTGGTTTGGCAAGACGAAACTTTTTGGAGGAACGAAATGGGTGGGATTTACGGTTTGCCCAGAAAAATTACTGTGCCCTGTTCACGCTGCCAGCTGCATAATGTTCATACGCCCGTTTTACATCTAAATCGGATCAAAAAAACAAAAACAAAAATACTAGGCCTACCAGTATTCGATCAGATTTATCTCTTGGATTTATCAAATGAAACATAATTTTTCAAATGACTTTTGATTTGAATAAGAAAGCACGTGCTTGAATTGCGGTCTATTTTATAACTGTGGATCAACTGCCTGTCCCTGGAATTCAGATGTTTTCTATAAAGCAGTAGTCCAGCAGAGCTTGCCGGGGCAATTGCACTGATCATCCACGGCCAGACGGGGAGCGTGCAGTCTCCATCAAGGCGACCTGAAAATGGAGACGAACGGGGGAGGGGGGATATCGGCGTGTTTATTTTCACCGTTAACAGACTTACAACATATAGACTAAACAACATTACGAGCCAGAGTAGCCATGTGTTCATGCTTTCGTTCAGTTTTTTTCACTGAAAACGTGGTCACGCGGTAGAGCCACAGAGTTTGCCTTTCGTTCATTTGTATTCGCCACAAGAAATAATTTCGAATACCGGGTAACAGGCCTACATTTGATTTTGAATCTTGGAATAAAACGGATGTTATCATAATCGGCTAGATTCTTTTTGTTGAAATTTTTACATCGTTCAGTGTTACTATTTAAATTAATTCTCGCAATTTGTTGCTCACTATGTGATGAACTATTCAATGATTTCGTCGCACAGTAATCATCTGGTGAGGTACAGCGGGTACGGCCCACCGTAAGTTAACAACGCTTAGATTGACGGTCAGGAAGGCCAAAATCAGACTCAGAATAGGTTTAGTACATATGCATATATTATCGCAAGTGTAAATCCTTTTGTATTGATCTGGAAATAGCCTTCAAAATGGATCAGCATGTGTGAAGTTTTCAGTTCTATTATTAGAACAGAACGGGCTTCACGGGCTTTCCCCGACAGGTTGCCAAGGTCACCGGCGAAAATAGTTCCGGTTACCGAGTAGGGCGATACAGATAGCGACTAGGGTGATACGGAAACAGAAAACGCGAGTGTGTATCACTATCCTAGCAGGCATAGGTATATGATAAATCACGTTATTGATGAAGACACTGGAAGCTTCTTTAGTACTGTGTTATGTGTCTGGTGATATACGAGATCTGGAACACGTTAATTTGAATATCGACGACCAAAATTATCTTGAATTTCTAAAAACTCAAATAACAAGCGTTACGATTCCTTACTCTGTTGCAAAAAGAAAGGAAAAACTTATTAAAGAAACTGATATTGAAAAAGAAATTGTAGATCTTGAGAAAGATTTATACATAGCATCGGCTGTTGACCAAATTAAATTTCAAGAAGAACTAGAACAGAAGAATATTGAACTGGAAGAGGTCAGGAGCTGGAGGATGAATGGCTCGATACTTCGATCCAAAGCCAATTGGGCAGAGTATGGCGAAAGAATTAAACTCAGCATATTTCTGTTCACTAGAAAAAAAAAGAACTATATAGTAAAGACCATAACAGAATTAGAAACTGCTTTCGGAACTGTCGTTGACTCACAAGATATTCTAAATGAACTAATGCAATTCTACACCAAATTATATTCCGAACAAACGAAACCAATCTACACCAGTGACGACCTCTTCCTGAATCACTCAGTAAAACAGAAAAGAAAAGACTTTCCTGTGAAGGACCTCTAAAGCTAAACGAATTAATTGAAGCTCTTGAAGAAATGAAAAACGGAAAATCTCCCGGTTCTGACGGTTTTCCAGTTGAATTTTACAGATGTTTTTGGGACAATATTGAGGCATTTATTTTACGTTCAGCCAACCAGGCATTCGAAACAGGAAGCCTCTCATCTTTTCAGAAACAGAGTTATATATCGTGTCTACCAAAAGATGATAAAGACAGAATTTCTCTACTGAATATCGGCTATAAAATCATATCAACTTGCATAGCTAACAGAGTCCGGGGTGTTTTACCATCAATTATAGATGAATCGCAGAAGGATTTCATGAAGGGTCGTTTTATCGGTGAAATAACTCGACTTTTGTTTGATATTACTAATTACACCGAGGAAAATAATATACCAGGATTATTATTTCTGATGGATTTTGAAAAAGCCGTTCTGAAATAGAGAGATAAAGATAAATTCATAGTCACAAGAGGCAAAAAAGAACTATATAGTAAAGGCCATAAACATAAGGCTTTCGAAAAGAAATGGGGTCCTCTGGCGTCTTAACTCAACACCAAGTGTCATTGTGACAAAAGCTGGGACGTCCATCTGGGGATTCTGTATTTGTTTTTTTTGGTCTGTTTCCTTTTTGTTGTGTAGTTTGTCTGCCTATAAACTGTCTGTCTGTCCGTATGTTTTTTTCTGGTTGTAACATACTGTGCTTGTACAAAAAAGTTCATCTGTATTATAGTATGGTAACTTCCAAAAATAAGTATATTAATGTATAATACGTATATATAACATGTGTGTAAGTGTTGCAAGCGTACATATATATTCGCATGTGTGTGCATGTACAAACTATATGTACATGTATACACACAGTTGGATAAGCTTTTGTACATACAGGAAGTTTCTATATGATAGCATTAATATATTTAATTTAAAAAATACTAAAATATTAATATACGGAAAGGGATGAACATATTCATAATATATACCATAACATATAAAATATAACTGTATATTCACGCCATTTAAAAAAACAACAAAAACAACATTTGGTGAAGAAGTACCCCAACAGGTGAACAAAAAGGGAATATCCTAAAACATGACCGATATTTCCGACATTGCGGCTGAACATAAGGTAATTAATGTATCCACTCTAACAAAAATTTTTAAAAACAGTCTTGAAATGATGTTTACTCAGATGTTTATAGGGTAAACAACGACTAATAAGATAAGATGGGAAATAATGATAACCTTTTTAAAATGTCCACAAATTCCGATATTGACGCCATTAAAACGTGCCACTTTCACGTGTCTGGTTTTCAGGTCGAAATTGTGATCATCGATAAAACACGAAACACGAAAACACGAAACACAACATATGTATCCAGAACCTGTAGTATGACACATATCCCCTTGTTGCCAAGCATAGCTAATTTTCTGGTGATATGACATGAAGACAGCTTGAGCATACCTGCCGAACATTATGTTGCTTGTGATTTGGAAAAATGCCATCATTATTTGCATAAAGAAAGTATTTCTTGTTTTTCGTATGGCGAAATTTGCTTCGCCGAATCACATGAAGAAAACGTGAGTATCTCAGGTAAAACAGTTCAAACTCCAGGACCGTTTTTGAGCGATGTTCACGTCTGTCCTAAGTCTGCCTGAAATCCGCCTTGATCATCAGCCCCAATTCGTTGTAATCCCTCCTTTAGCATGATGCGCAATGTAGCAGCAATGACCAGGTGTGCGTATCTTGTAAAGTGGCGTCGCTGCTTTTAGTACTTTCCCGTCCAGCCATTCATCGCTGGATTTCTAGACATCCATGTTTAAGTTATTGCAACGTAGCATCAAGACGTAATTTCCCTCGAAATATAGACTTGATCGGTCTCATTAAATTTTCTTTTGCGATTCATTGACCTTGGTTAAGACTCACGTGGCGATTCTGTGACGAGCGATGACAGGAAAGTGATCGTCAGTGGTATGGTAATTTGATACTTAACGGTCGATTGATCTGCGGCCCACGACGCCCAGTCTTCTGGAGCATGCGACCAGCTGTCTGGCACTATTTTCCACTTTACTTTTACTCCAATGCAATACGACAGACAATAGTTCTTTCGCTGTGATAAGCAGCTCACCTATGTAAGATTGAGGTAACTCAAGGATTCTTTCCAGACTACCGGATCGCTGGTATTCCCAACTGCAAATACACTCTCGCTTAGGTATTACGTCAGTGATATGACAGAGACAGGTCTTTCTATGTGCACGAATACCGCTATATGGTCTATGTTGGCGCTACAGCTTGTGGCGAATAAATTGCACTTGAGCTTAGAAGGAGGGAGACACACAACACCCATGAAAAGTATGCCTAATAGAGATTATGTTCGATTAACTTTGAAAATGGCTACTGAAGTTTCTCACTCTTGAATGATTGTGCTGCTCTTTGTTCGCATTTGAATATCTCATGTATGCTACTATAGTCATACCATAAATAGAAGCGCCTGTTCACGCGTGAGTGTTTAATTCGTATACAGCAGAGTGCATTTCTTCATTCGAACAATTTGGCAAACTCGACAGGGTTATTATTACTGTTTATTTTTTTGAGTCGAAGACATATAATCGTGGCTGCATGTATGATCTATTTCAATGCTGCTGAAGCTTTCATTTTTGTACGTCCAAGATTATCCACCCGGGAAAGTACTAGCAGTATCAAGGACACTTAAATTACATAGTGTCAACAGTGTCATTGTTTAAAGGTCGCCAACTTGTATTCATTCTTGAGAAATCCTGTATTATTCTTAAGTTGACCAATTCTATTATTAGTTGAATTGTGTTAATATTGTGCTGGTATGCCATCTCAAGCTAAACCCCAAGACAGAGTCAAACGTGCATTAGATATATTACCTATCAAGTCCTAATCGTGTCTTCAGAGAGGGCTATCGACCATTCCTTCGGTCCGGCCTTGTTTGTAAACGGGTCTGAAAGAAATAAAACATGCGTTAATTGAGAGAAAACAAGACAGTAACAGGGTAGTTAGACTAACTACCTGTTAGATAGCACAAGAAAACAAATACGGATTAATTATTCTTACGAATAAATGTTTTTCCTTCAACCAAAAAGGGCCTTCCTGGATCTGGGTGAAGCGCACCAAAAGTGTTTTCCTCTGGTACAAAGCCGAACAAAGCACGATTAACTATATTTTTTACTGTTCCAGCTGGAGCTGGTGATATTTTGCACGCGACATCTGTGTGACTCCATGATTATCCGAATAATTACATATTCCCCCCTCCCGAAAAAACAACAGAGAATTGTTGAAAACATCTGTGATATTACTCTGGTCTAAAGATGTTGATTATGATTAAAGGGGAATGTTATCACCGGACCTATGTAAACGTTAATATATACCTTGATATGGTAAGAAATCGACTATATAGTTTTTCCCCCGATCTTCGAACTTTAAAACGGTAAATTTGGCGATTTAAACGCGTTCCTACCACGAGCCTGTCAAAGCGGTGACCTCTGACCCATGACGTCACAGAGTGAACCAGTCCGCCATAGCATTAGCATTAGCATACGTAAACAAGTCAAATCTGCTCCAATATTTTTCGATTTTTTGACTGTATTCTCGTACTTTGGAGGCATCATACCTCGTCGGTGTGTTGTTGGAGGGTGTAGCAACACGAATGGAGATGGATTCAAGTTGCACCCGAGGCCAAACGACGAAAAATCGAGAAGAAATCCGACGAAATTGTGCAGAACACGAGAGTGTGGGGAAAGCCGACGAAATGGTCTCGCATTCGTTCCGCTCACTTCACTGACGATAGCTATGCAACAACAGAGATGGCAAGAATGTGTGGATATCCCCCTATACTGAAAGAAAATGCTATTCCCAAGATCAAGACAAATAAATCTTTATCAGAAAGAGAAAACAGACAACCCCGCAATCTGCCGGAGTGCGTGAGTTATACAGGGACGACCGACCTTCGTGGACTCGGCAAGCGACAAACTGGTCCCGCAGACTAGCACTGTAAAACCCCCTGGGTGTTTTGGCACACACCGCTTCCATCGTCCCCTCTATCGAAGTGGACCATAGATTTAATCTTCCACTCTTGAAATTTTGGATCAGTCCCACGGGGTGATCAACCAGCCAATCCTGAATCCTACGTCTTACAGCTATTAAATGAACTGTAATAATCAATGTACTTAAGAGCCAAGGCCTTTTAATTAACTTATTCAAGTATATCGGAAATTCACTTCTGGCACCAGCTTATCCTGATTATTTGGTGTCCTTTTGTATCTCCATGTGAGCACATACATTGTACGTTCTTTTGATAAAATAAATTGAAATTGATCACCTGGAAGAATAACTGAAACTAACGGAAAGGTGTGAAGCAAACAATTTTTTTATGGGAGTGTGTCCAAAAGGGAGAGTGAAAGAATTAAGGTTCAACGTCGCGCGTTCAGCAATAGGGTGTCCAAAAGAACTAAACTGGGCTTCTCCACAGGTGAGTTAGTTATTGTTTTAACATCAAATAGCTACCTTTGGAATTGAAACTTTTTTTTCATTTGAGAGGATTTATCCACAGGTATGGATTAGCTCCTGTTTTAACATCAAATCGCTGACAATAATTGACAAACACATAATAAAATTAAGCAAGTAAGCAATGTAAATAAGCCGGCCTGCCACGGTATAACAATCGGTCCGTCCCGTAAGAAATGAACAATAATAAACCATGCAATGCCAATAAACACACACATATAAAAATAAAGGCGTAAATACATGTAACTACATAGTATGCTCTTACAATAGCAAATTATCTGTAGATTTTAAATGAATAGAGCTTGTGCCGCTGTCTGTGTTATCCGCCATGTTTGACTCTGGCCGCTTCACTGTGTGACGTCACAGGGTAATCACCGGGCGGTTTTACTGGGGGTAAAAATCAGGCACTTTGGAGCCGTATTTCAGGATACTACGTAATCGCTAAAATTTTGAAAAAAATTCTAAAAAATAAGACAGGCCACAGGGAACTGTTTTTTATCGGTTTTAGCCTTTCAAAAATTGTGATAACATTCCCCTTTAAGCTTCAGAAATACCGCAAGATGACAAACAAGAAACGTATTGAGAGAGCAAGATCAAGGGTCAAGGCCACTGGGAATACAAACAACTCATCCAAATTTTCATTTTAATGACGTAGTTCATAGTGGCAATTAGGGTCTAGTCAATGTTCTTCCATTACCGATCTCTGTATGACATGATCTTGTCAATGTTCTTCCATAACTGATCGATGTATGACATGGTCTTGTCAATGTTCTTCCATAACTGATCCCTGTATGACATGAAAATACAATCAAGTTGGAAAATTCACAGGGAATGACCTTATATTAGAATAAAAGTCATAAAGAAAACTTTGGAAAAAAATCTGATATATATTGATAGTATTTTTCTTATTTTATTGAATATGGGTAGGCATAACATATCGGTGGATATTAAATATCATAGAGGCCCGACTATTGTGATGTGAGCAAATTCTCGTTAAATACATCTGGTGAAGATAATGTAATCGATTCTAGTTGGGTAGGTTCCCTCCATACAGCCACAAATAAGTTAAACCCAATTGGAAACTTGTTCCAAGTCGATAACAAAACTTTATAAAACTTTATAGCTCACTTGAATGGGCAATTCAAGCATTAGACACTCGTCAGACATCGGATGATAAACCCTACTGAGAAATATGAAAGAGATATAGCGAATGTTCACATGCTGATTATGTGCAGTAATTTCAAACCCCAGCATGATTGACATGGGTCCAATGTATTTCTCTCTATTATTATCACCTATACGGAGTAATGTCAGTAGTCTCCGCTGACAAGACTTATTCGCCTGCTCGTCCTACCATCAGCTACTCAGGCACAGTATTCAAACCTCGCGTGCATTTATGTCATATTTCAGACGTAACAGCGGCTTGTTTCCATGCCGTGTATCAGGTTAGGTGTACTCTTGTAATATTCACATGCCCCAAAGCAATAATTATTGATGAACTTCCGAATTATTGCAGATGGGATTGGCGAACAGAAATACGTGTTGGTAACATGTAAATCCTAAGCTAAACCCTGTTAACCGGATGAAATGATAGAATGTGTGCTAGCGTTGAATCATATTCATTTGCTTTCACAGTATGTTTTCTCTTATTAATGACTATCGATATTAGGCATGATGCGCTATCAGCGATCTGTGAAAATGAATCAGTTAGAAATGTAAAAAGTTGCAATAAAAACATTCCGTTATAGTTTAGAGTACCCCATGTACATGAACGATAGTCCAGGCTAAGGGCGTGGCCTCAATTCCCTTGGCTTAGTGATCGCAAACAACGAAGTCTGAGAGAAGGGCAGCGGACTTTACCTGTATCGTAGCATGATCTCTCATGACAACGTCCAGAGAGGTCATATGTTAGTACGCCGACATCGCTTTTCACCACCCTTTAAATTTGCGTTTAATCGAATGTTAGTCAGTAAGCGGTAAGATCTATTCACAGAAGTTTCTGATAGTCTGAGAAAGAATCGTAATATGGGTTAAACATATCCGCTTAATTGGTTTATGCGTCACGTTGTCGCTCGTTGTTACCAAGGCTGGGTGTTTCGAGCCAATGCCGGCTAGGATTGCTCGTTCACGGTCGATTGGGTACCGATGTGGGTTGGAGTAACACTGTTGCTGTCTTAATTCGGTCCGAATGCCCTGATATTCTTGTTAATATTTGTGGTCTTTTTTTTAACGGTCAGTCATAATCATCACTGAGGCCACCTGGCTAGTCTCACCATGGGTTGACTGCACAGCTTTTATAAGAAGCCATATGGTATCCCCCGTTGGCAGCTCGAGGTGTGCAATGAGGCCAGTGCCCATATTGAGACCAGACACAAACAGCCTGTGAAGATTATGAGCGACCGTATAAACCGATATCACGGTGGAGAAAACGGACGTAAGAATGTTCGAGCCGACTATAGTCAAATCCAATCTTATACAATGGATTAAGGCTTTGTCTCGGAACGTTCAGGACATCGCCGAAACAGATAAACTTCCTTTCCTGCAATATGTAACGAAATTGCGACCAATTGTTTAAATCTAGCATATAACTGTTTTAAGCTTCAGCATGCAGACTGATACACATATTGTTGCAGCTGGTGTTAGTCTTGATCAAATTTCACCCAACAAACTTTTGTCATTTCCTCCATGGCAGGTAGCAAAAACCACAAGTAGATATTATTCTTACGAACCTTAAATAGGCAGACACAAACCAACTAGTGTATCAACAAGAATTTGGTCTAATGAGAGAAAAGTATGAGTCGAAGCTTTTTATACTGATGGTTCCAAAGATGGTGACAGAGAGCCGTGTGCTACTATTTTTTGTTTCAAAACCAAAACCTACCGATTACCGATATTTTTACTGCTGAAGCCAGAGCTCTTTTGACGACCTTATACCGCACAACTTAAAAAGTATGTCATATTCTCAGACTTCTTATCAGGTCTGCAAGCGATCAAGAATGTATCTACAACTCATTCCTTCATTCCTCATCACAGGAAATACTGATGCTGTTGCAAATCATTAGCTAACAAGGTTAACTATCATGGGATCCTATATACATGTAGCGATTTTAAACCTTGTAGCTTTGTCTGTATGATAATGCTATTTCAATCTTTATGGGATGTTGTGGTTGGCAACGAGCTTCATGAGTTTAAGAAAACTATAGGTTATACATCTCTTGGCAGTCAGAACGTTTCCAGCACGCTATAATCAGGCGCTGTAGAATCGGTCATTCACGGTCAAAAAATTAACCAACCCCGATGTGTATTCCATGGCATGAGAAACTAACAGTGAAATATTTTGATCGACAGTATAGATGTTAAGATTGCAAGAGATTCTTTTTATCGAGCAGCTACTTTTAGAAGATCTTTTGGGTCGGGTAAAAGAAGATATGATTTTAAGTTGAGAGAAATCGCTTTGTTACATAATGTTTAATGTATATACAGGTTTTAATGTCTTGATCACTTTTAGTTTTTTACCCCTCAGCCTATTAGGCTGCGGGGTCTTGTCGTTGGCATGTACGTCCGGTCGTCCGGTCGTTCGTCCGGTCGTCCGTCCGGTCGTCCGGTCGTCCGGTCGTCAACAATTCTTGTGATCGATCTAGAAACCGAACCGTTGCTTCTAGAGACTTCAAATTTGGTATACAGAATTGTTGGGTGGTCAATCACAAGCCTATTGAATCTGGACCCGATTGGTTGGAAACTTTGGCGGCCATCTTTAATTTATGCGAAACCATCACAGCTTTCTCGTTACCAAGCTTTTTTTAGAACGACTTACCCTAGGCACACCAAACTTGCCGTGCACATCCATATGCTCATTACCCAGAACCCTATTGAATCTGGACCCGATTGGGTGGAAACTTTGGCGGCCATCTTTAATTTATGCGAAACCATGAATCTTGTGTATCTCTGAAACCATTTTGCTGTTCAGTGTGAAACTTTGTAGAGATTATCGATACATCAAGAAACTTTGAAGGAATGACCAAACCAGTTTTCCTGATTAGGTGAAAGCCTTGGTGGCCATCTTTAATTTATGCAGAATCTTTAATGATGTATTTCTTTGATACCATTGAAGTATTCTATATGAAACTTCTTGTTACCAAACTTTCTTTAGAACGACTTACCCTAGGCACACCAAACTTGCCGTGCACATTCATATGCTCATTACCCAGAATCCTATTGAATCTGGGCCCGATTGGGTGGAAACTTTGGCGGCCATCTTTAATTTATGCGAAACCATGAATCTTGTGTATCTAGGAAACCATTTTGCTGTTCAGTGTGAAACTTTGTAGAGATTATCGATACATCGAGAAACTTTGAAGGAATGACCAAACCAGTTTTCCTGATTAGGTAAAAGCCTTGGCGGCCATCTTTAATTTATGCAGAATCTTTAATGATGTATTTCTTTGATACCATTGAAGTGTTCTATACGAAACTTGGTATACACCATCGATGTATCAAGAGACTTGACTTGCACTGAATAACCACATCAATTCTTCTGAGAGGCGGGAAGGATGGCCGGCCATTTTTAATTTATGCAAAATCGTTAATGATCTCTATCTCTGATACCGTTTAAGTGCTCGATATAAAATTTGGTAAACATCATCGATGCAGCAAGAGACTTATGATGAATGACAGAACTGGTTTCTCTGATTGGGTGGAAATCTTGGTGGCCATCTTTAATTTATGCAAAAATCTTTAATGATATATATCTCGGATACCATTTAAGTGTTCTATATGAAACTTGGTATACAGCATCGATGTATCAAGACACTCGTAATGAAGATCAGTTCCTCTGAATGACCGGAAGGATAGGCGGCCATCTTTAATTTATGCAAAATCATTAATGATCTCTCTGATACCGTTCAAGTGCTCGATGTAAAATTTGATATACATCATCAGTGCATCAAGAAACTTACGATGAATGACAGAACTGGTTTCTCTGATTGGGCGGACTTTCTACATCACTAAGGAACCACTGTTCAGCGACTAATGTTGTCATACTTGGAGACTTCAACAATGACTTTGCTGTCGACTCGGCTGAAACAACCAAGATAAACGACTTCTTCCAAGAGCACGGGCTCTTTCCCTTAATCCACACCCCAACCACAGATCTTAGGACAACCATTGACCAGATTTTCACCAATTTCAAACTCACAGATATACAATTTGGTGTCCATGAAACATATTATTCATATCACAAGGCTGTTTGGATTGCCATCCACCCACCCTCATCCTCTGCTTGATCACAGATGGAAAGAGACAGACAATCAACAGGTACACAGGGACTCATACAGTTATTGCTATCAAAGACTTTTATTATTGTTTAGATTATTATTAGGGTTCAAAGCCAAAATGGCTTGAAGCCTTTTGTTTTTGTTCAGAATATTCTGTTCTTCCGCCATATTTTTCGCACGTGCTATGTCAAAATATTTATTATAATCCTTCAATGCATCCAACATCCCACACTGAATTTATCATATTTTAATCTTTTACAAGCCACTGCTAAAGCATCTTCTGCATTCAACCAAATCTTTCAGGCTTTTACTTATGCATTTTTCATTCATTGTGTACCAATATACACTGACTAAAACTGTCTGGCTGAGGAGTTGTTGCACCTTTTAGGTGCTGCCTCATGTTACTTATGTTGATATACTTATACAAGAATTGATCGTGTTTGATCGTCGCCATATAGCTGAACTATTGCTGAACGCGACGTTAAACATAATTCTCTCTCTCTCTCTTTAGAAAAGCCAATAGTTGATCAATAGTTCAGATATTAGTTCAGAATATCCAGCCTAGTTAAAGGGACAACATTTGACTGAACAATGTTCCACCTCCACGTGTTTGTCTAATATCCTATTTCTCCCAAAAAGTAAAACTTATTTTTCTTGATGAGAAATAAGATTTCCCTTTGTGGTGCACAGGTATAACATAGATATAATATTTTATTATACCTCATGTAAATGCCTAATGTTTTCATTTGTTGACAGCCTGTCACGTGTCATTCTACAAATCGTGATGTTCAGTGATGTTTATCTTGCCTTACCGTTAAATAAATATCATGTGCCACGGCAGAGCGTTGAACATGACAAATTGTTCCACGGCGACATCTGCCGGACCAAGAGTTGCTTCCCATAGTGTGCGCGCAAACAAACTCCCCGAAACGAAGATTGATGCCGTGTATCTTCGTCGACCTGATGTGTTAACGTCGGCCCGTTGGTGATAGAAATTAGTGAATGTGATTTGGTAATTGACTGAAATAAATTTGGCATCTTTTGAAAAAGTACGCAAGATCACCCAGAACGTTACTCATCTAAATTATGCGATTGAATCGACAAACAAGCCGAGATCGAACAGGCTTTTGAACTCAACAACGGCCGCGCAGTGTTGAACACGATATGCTTATTTCACCGTACCATCCTCATTCACATGATTATAAAGTCCTCGTTTTATTCAAATAAGAGATTCGGTATAATAAAACAACTATTGCATGTTATATGCGCGCGAGTTGTACATCACTTGTCGAGAGCTGACAAATCGTGATGTCCCACTCTATAACATGCAATAATTGTATAATATTACACATTTGTATGCTGCTGATAAGGGTGAGATCTGAATACGACTTATTCGTTATTTTTCGTATCCAGCTCCCCCCATCCCCATGTTACAGCTCCTCCTCCGATGTCTCAGATCGCCCCAGTGTCAGAGACCCACGCTTTTGGCAAATATAAATCAGACACCTCTGCTCAACACTCGTGGAGATCGTAGCATGAAATGATCTTCAGTTACGATAGATGCAATGACTTACATGTGTATTGTGCTCAAACTACGCTTGGTGTGATGGATAAGAATGTCCTGGTGATTAGTGTCCCTTATCGTATACTTTTCTATTGTAACCAAGGACGGATACTTGTCCCCAATGTGGAGAAAAATGTTCCACCTGGATTAGAAGACAGATACCGGACATTCGTAGCCTCCACACCAGCTCTACATGCATTTCACGAACCAGAGGCAAGGCAAAGGTAAAAAACAAATCACAGTCCACTGCGTAAGTCCCAGAATTTTGCCACTGCGGTAAATATCACTTGGCATTCATATTTAACTATTATTGGATATGAGATTTTCGAATTGTGTGCTATATTGATAGCCGCCATTACAGAGGGCCATTACAAATACTTACTTTTATAACTTCACCTCGGAGTAATCTACGTTTGAGGCTAAGAGTCGTGACTCTAGTATTCGCACTATTGTGAAAGGAGGTACCAAATGCTATATGCGGTCTTCTAGCGAACGGTTGCTAGGGAGTGAAGAAGTAAAACGATCACTTCGTCATTAGATTAATTTACTACAGTCCAAATGACTTGCAAGCGAAGTTGCGCTCACGCTGTGAAGCACACACCCTGGAGACTGTTGCACGAACTGTGCGTAAGCCTAAGTCCGTGCGTAAGTCATACTTAGCGTTAGCGTAGCTACACCGACCCGTGTCACAACGCCTTTAAATTTACGCAAAGCCGTAAACTATTGCGTAACTTTAAGTCTGCCAGAGAGTATGATTAACGTGAGCGCAACTTCGCTTGCATGTAACCATGCCTGTAGTAGATTAATGTAATGACGTAGTTGTCCAATTTTATGTATCTTGTAAAATGTACAAAACTTTTGGAGTCAGAAAATGGTCGTTCTTTTACTTTTTCTCTCCCTAGCATACGATCTCTCAGAGACAATGTGCAGTATTTCGCACCTCCTATCACAAAAGAGCGAATACAAGAGTTACGATCCTTAGCCTCAAACGCAGATTGCTCTGACGTGTAATTATCGAGGTTAAATATTTACAAAGTCCATTGTCGGCTATGATTATAGCACACTGGTCGAAACTTTGTATCCAATATTAATTAAACATAAATTCCAAGTGATATTTATTGCAGAGGCGAAAATCTTAAACTTACGCATTGCGTAAATGTTGATGTAATTACGTCTGCCTTACGCCAGGTTCGTGAAACGCGTGTAGAGCCGGGCGTAGTGTGAGCGCAACGCAGGTGTAAGTCTTTACGTCGATCGTACCTTACGCAAGTTTCGTGCGACGATCCCCTGGGGACCGTATGCTTAGCGTGAGCGCAACTTCGCTTGCATGTAACCATGCCTTAACCATGCCTGTAGTAGATTAATCTAATGACGTAGTTGTCAAATTTTATGTATCTTATAAAATGTATAATACTTTCAGAAAATGGTCGTTCTTTTAATTTTTCTCTCCCTAGCATACGATCTCTCAGTAGTAGGGGAAGAGTATTACAGCCCCCAGCCACCCAAAAATGCACATAGCCACCGCGATCCACCGAGCGCTGTCACACGTCATTAACAATTTTTATTTGTATAAATCATTGCGTCTGGATATTAATAAATTACATACGTTACAATTTACCTGAATATATATATATTAAAGATCTACATATGGTATTATAAATAAATCTTCCGAATTCATACGTTAATCGTTAATAACGATTCAAAACACGGAGTATATTTTAGGTTTCATTCCGCTTTTACAAAAAGGTGTTATTTCGATATATATTTTTATGTAGTATAGATTTACGATATTATTAATAATTTCTCCGAATCTGTACGTTAAGCGTTCATATATATTGTAGACTATTATTTTTTTACAAATTGCAATTAGTATTACCAAACACTCGGTATATTTATATTTAACCTCGCTATACGGGTAGGAGATGGTCATGATACGTAATTGTATTGATTTTAATACCTGTCAATGCGAAGGGGTGTATAGGGGTAACAGGTGTGATCGAATAACAGAAATCACTCGGTCTGAATATAAGCAGGCGTTTCAATTATAACTTGCAGAACTCGATTGCAATTAGTATATGATAATATTGGGGGTTCGAATATTTATATTTACAGACCGATATCGATTTAATTAGGGCAATTATACAATACGATCAACGTATAGCGGGAGTTGAAAGTATATACCGCGAAATAGATCATTATTTGAGAACCACTTGTCGAAATATATATCTCTAATAGAATTCAATTTATAGCTTACTTCGGAATGGCGAATTTACTGAAAAATATCATCGAACCTAGAGAATCGTCCGTAAGTATTGTAATTTTATTACGACTCACTCACCGACAATACCGATATGTTTTTATTATACGACTTTGTCGATATAACGATGTACATAGCGCACGGTGTTGTAAATGATCGATTATAAATGATTTGAATACAAGGGCTACTCACTTTTAATATTTCAACTCTATATTTTTTATAGGCTAACAACTCTACGTGGGCCAGATTCGTACGAGAAAATACGGACATTTTAGGTAGTTCCGGTTGGCCTAGTTTGGAGACTGTATTCGCCATAGATGGAGTCGTTGAAACACGAATGGTTTATAATGACGATGATTGGAATGTGGGTATAAGAAGTCCGACAACCATCCTCCTAAATGATTCCCCTTCACTTCCGGAGATTAAAACACGTAAATGTGTGGACGAATTATCCCGTTTATTCTCGCCCAGAGTTTGCAAAAACTGTAATCAGTCATTAGACGTCGAAGTTTGCGGAAAATGTCGCGTTAGTTTATGCCGAGATTGCGCGTGTTTCGCTCGACAGGTGTCATTCGGGGTTTTTATGTGTCCAACCTGTTGTAGTTGTGAGTTTTGTGGTTATTGGCCAATGAAACTTTCCAAATAATCAAAACCGGTGATAACAATAAACAGCTACTACACATATCTTTGGGGGACTATTGTTGGATTTGTGTGGATTTTAATAACTTTTCATGAACTTTTAGGGACTATTCTTGGACTAGACTTGGACTATTGTTGGATTTGTGTGGATTTTAAGAACTTTTCATGAACTTTTAGGGACTATTCTTGGACTAATCTTGGACTATTCTTGGACTTGGGTGGATTTTGAATAACTTTTCATGAACTTTTAGGGACTATTCTTGGACTATTCTTGGACTAGTCTTGGACTATTGTTGGATTTGTGTAGATTATAAGAACTTTTCATGAACTTTTAGGGACTATTCTTGGACTATTCTTGGACTTGGGTGGATTTTAAGAACTTTATATGAACTTTCGTGACCTCTTGAGTCCTATCCCGGTGGTGGTGGTGTCTGTACATGAAAAGTTCTTAAAATCCACCCAATGGGTGGATTTTAAGAACTTTATATGAACTTTCGTGACCTCTTGAGTCCTATCCCGGTAGTGGTGGTGTCTGTACATGAAAAGTTC
>JAVTVY010043840.1:0-20399 GCA_036873755.1 Hanleya hanleyi
GACTTCCTTGAACGTGTATTTTGGTAAGATCGACGGTTGGAATTCCGCCTTAATCCCTGGAGCTTTTCTGTCAGACGCTTCAAGGTTTTACCTCCAAGCGCATAAGGACGAACCAGTAGGCCTATGTCCAGGAGTGTCTGTTTCTTCTGAAATTTCATGGCTTCATGATGATTTCGCACAGAATAACGAAAGGAAATTATATTCTTTTTTGTTCCGGAAATTGAGTAGATATATTGAATCATCTACCATTTGAATTTTAAGTAGATTGTATTTGCAAATTGAATCTTGTCACTTTCCTAGTTCAGTGTCACGCAAAATTGCGCACAAAACAGTGCTAGAGTGGCATGCATGTACTGTACAAGCTATTATGATAGAGACGTGGAGCCAGAAAGGATGCAGTATATTATCAAATAACATGATGTCTGTGTCGTGTTCGGTAGACATACGACTTACTCTCACAATCGAAATTGCGATGACATGGTTTTTAGCCTTTTGTGTCTTTGTCAGTCTATACGGATCAAAACTGACAAACAATTGTATATTCCATCAAACTGATTCTAACTTCGTGAATACTAAGTGTGAACACTGCACTGGGTTAGAGGAAAGTGACTGTCAAAATGAAGGTGAACCTTGTTGAACTGTACGTTAGTTAAGTAATGTGTACGGTAATTAAACCAAGAAATACAACTTCACAAGTCTCCAGAGTCCATATTTGGTCTCATCCAACAGTTGAAGACCAGAAACTCGTGGTTATATTGACGAAGAACTCGGGCTTGTCTTCTTTTCAGCTAGACAAACGATCCTCGTATCAACTGTATAAAAAACTGACATCAACAGAGAATATCATTGATCAGACGAGTGTAAATCTATTTTTTTTTGGAAAACCACAAAATGGCAGACCCACTACCTCAGGTTCTGCTTTCTGTCGCTTGTACTCCCTGAACCTCAATAATCTACCACTGACTTGGAAATACTGGACAATGGACACCACGTTGTCATCAACCTTCGCTGAGAACGTTATCCAACTGCTGCCTGCATCATGTCTGCAATCTGCATTAAGACGACGAGGAAATATCATCTACAGTTCAACAAAATAGAGTACGGATGAGAATCTTCAGGAAGGGAAACAAAATCACCATTAGGAGGATATCCCGAGCAACAAAGCTGCAACTCTTTATCAGACAAATAACGATGTGAAACCCGGAGTCAAACGGATGAGTTTCTTAGAATTACAGAACAAGTCTGAAGCATGTGCTCCTGTGGTAGAAACGAAAACAGATATACTGGAAGAGAAGATAGAGACACTAGAGACAGAGATGGTTGAAATACAAAACCAAATAAGTTTTCAGTGATGAGGTCAACAGGGATAGCAGAAAGGACCATCGCCTATTCTGTCGGAAGAAGAAGACGATTCTATTGATAATTATCTGTCGGAAATGACCCTGAGATTACAACACATATACGGGAAGTGGAAAGAGGTGCCGACATACTGACAGAGCCACCTGACTTCACAGTATAGTCTTCCGGTTAACCTATTCTAAGGCACATACCAAGAATCTAACGATTCGTGATATATGTTGTATCTCAGGTACGCTTTTATTGTACCTGTTCATGTGGCAACCTGGATGATATGACCACACGGCCCCTAACACCGGCATAAGCGGTATTAGATACAAATCTAGAGAGCTATGATGGGAATGCTCTGACAACTCGTATATTGGTAATTGGTGAGCTGTTTCGCTGTGACGAATCGTACATTGGGTATTGGTGAGCTGTATCGAGGAATGGGCCTTGACCAATGAACTTCGGAAATTCGGAAAAAGGAGGAAGAATGAATTCAGCAACTATAGGCGTGGACACTCATGACACTATGGACGTTTATCAGTTGTTGTCACGTGTTCGAGAGGATAAAATAAACTCCTTTAGAGGTTTCTAGAGCCAAGGTCACTGCAGGTCCAGCGGATGCCTGATTCGAAAAGGCATAGGATTTGGAATGCTGATGAGACCGGTTTTACAATGGGTACTGTAGTAAAGCCGGAAATGTCATTGATTCAACCGGATTTATCCATACATCATTCCGCATCTATCTGGTGATTCGACGCAGAAACTATTTAGGATCAGGGGTGAATTCGAAATGGTGGGGTACGAGAAAAGTGATGTTTTCGTCATTTTTTCTTAAATTTCTGCTTTCCTCCGAGGGAAAGTTGGCAAAAAATACTTTGTTTAACATCAAATTATTATTTACTAATTCATCGTGCAGTTTTTGCGAAGAAAACACACAAATAAAACAATTAGAATTTACACAAAGTGAAGTATGGTAAGATCCAACTTGCTAGCTCTAGGGGTAAGACAAATACTTAGAGGTGGGGTGGGGCAAAATTCCCCCCCCCTCCCCCTGCTCGGGCATGCACATGCTCAAAAAGGTCAGCAAATCTTGGGTTGATGTTCAGTGGCTAGGCCTCGGAGTATGAATATAGCTGTGTAAATTCCTGCACGTAATTCTTCCTACTCAGAGATATTGTAGGAATATTTATACTGATATCAGTATCACAAATAGAACAGAAAGATGCTCGTCATATTTTATCAGTACTTGTACATCCACCGCACGTGCATTAATACGACAAATTAATTCCCTCTTCAGTTCGAGAAATAGTTCCACAGAATAGTGTTCATGTGATCATCCATACACTCTTAACTTCATGGTATACCTTGGAGTTTATGTATTTGTATAGATGAAAATTCGAACTAGTGAATTCCCAGGAGAGTTGAGCAGATTCATTTGACCTACTGCACGTAGAAACAATTTGATATTGATTTTTATGATTAACGATCACCAATTTAATATTTTACAATTTTGAACCAGTAATTTCAGGTTTTACGTTTGAAAATGCATTTACATCTCTTCAATGGTTTTCAGTGCTAGTACCAGTACCAAAGAACTTCACGGCGTTCCCATTTGCGAGAGCTGTTCGATGAGATATGAATCGTCACTGTACACCCAGTGGTATATCGGATTGCGAGGTAAAATTTAGTGTTTTCTGTTTCAAAACCCGGACCATGCAATGACTATTATTATAAAAAAAACCCAACAAATTCATGATTTGCAGAATAAAATATACAGAAGAGAGATGATATACATTGTATAGATACAATTGGCAACATTTTGCTAGTTCATCGTATCACAGTCTACATTCCAGTCATTCCAGATAAACACTTCAATGTACTACTGTAATTCACATGTTGACAAACCAATGTTGATTAATATGATAAACTCGGCAATGCTTTGAAAATTTATATTATCTATGTACTGTATTTCTCACCTGCAATATTTCTCCAATAATACAACATATTATTATATATTTTACAGTAATTCAGTAATTCAAATATTGATCAAATAGAAGAATAGCTAGCTTTGATAAAGTTTACGGTAATTCAATTTAAGGTCAACCACGTAGGAAAATACGATGTGGACGACGGCATTCTACTGGATACATGATCTGATACTCTGTTTATAATTACGCTTCAGCATACTTGTGCATGTGCCAACTAAAGAAATGGAATTAATTTTATATCGTCTATCGTATATGCTTAGAACATAGGAAAACATACTTTGGATGTGACCAGGCCCACCCTCTGGAACTCAGTCCTAAATAGTTCTCTGCCATTCTCCTGGCCAGCAGGACCTTTACGTAAGTAGTAGTAAAAGTGCAAATTGGTTCTTATTTATGCAAATGAGATGACGTCACGTTGTCATGGCGACGAGACCTTTCCCACCTCCAGCACAGAAGAGTTCCAATCTAGGGGGAGGTAACTCTGGGTGACTATAGTTCCGGCAAAGGGCCCCTGGTCATGTATTCTTCCGCGGTGATGCGGTTTTGGCGGTGATTCGGTCGCGGGAAAAACCTTCCGCGGAGAAAAAGTAGTCCCTAGATAAAATGGTCCGATGGGGTCGAGTGAGGTATCCAAGTGAAGCTTATGTGAAGGGGCATCTAATGGGCTGGGTGTGGGGTTGACATATCGGCCTTCTGCGCATGCGCGGTGGCTGAAGGGTATGAAAATAGCCTTTTTGGAGCTAGGGGAGCCCCTAGTGGACCGATGGGGTCGAGTGAGGTATCAAAGTGAAGCATTCATGAAGGGGTATCTAATGGACTGGGTGTGGGGTTGAAATAGCGGCATTCTGCGCATGCGCGGTGGCCCAAGGGTATGCAAATAGCCGTGTTGGAGCTAGGGGAGCCCCTAATGGTCCAATGGGGTCGAGTGAGGTATCAATGTGAAGCATTCATGAAGGGGCATCTAATGGACTGGGTGTGGGGTTGACATATCGGCATTCTGCGCATGCGCGGTGGCCCAAGGGTATGGAAATATACGTTTTGGGAGCTAGGGGAGTCCCTAATGGGCCGATGGAGTTCTATGAGGTATCCATGTGAAGCCTAGGTGAAGGGGCATCCAGTCATGGGTGGGTGCATGTAAAATTTTTCCTGAAAAAAAAAAAAACGGAAAACGGACTTTATCGAAAAATCCGGGAAAATACCTATATGGGGTATGGGGGTATATAGGTCGCCGGGCTTAACGGGGCTCGCCCTGTCAATAGAGTTATCTCCCCCTAGTTCCAGGGTGGGTGTATGTAAAAATTTTCCTGAAAAAATACGGAATACGGACTTTATTCTAAATTACGGGAAAATGCCTATATGGGGTATGGGAGGTATAGGACCATCCTGGGAAACCTACTTCTCCACATTTGCGGTATAGGTTGTGGGGTCTCGTTTTACTCGTCTCGTCATTTAGAACATGATAGGAAGTGTCCCCGTGCGAATCGGTGAAATTTTTGAAAAAAGTCACCGAACCCCATATAGTCCCATACTGAGGGTATAGGATCAATGTTTGTCCCCCTGGGAAACGTACTTCTATACATTTGCGGTAGGGTTGTGGGGTCTCGTTTTACTCGTCTCGTCATTTAGAACATGATAGGAAGTGTCCCCGTGCGAATCGGTGAAATTTTTGAAAAAAGTCACCGAGGCCTGGTTAGGCCCATAGGCCTATACTGCATGGCTATGGGTGTATAGGTCCATACGGGGTGACATGTTGGAGTCTAGGTGAGTCCCTAATGGTCCAATGGGGTCGAGTGAGGTCTTATTTTGAAGCTCTCGTGGAGGAGCACTTGACTACACTAATGGTTCGTCTGTGTTCAATAGTCTGCGCATGCGCAGCCTGGCCCGTAGTATAGAAAACAGGCATTTTGGGTGCTATTTAGGGGTGTGTTTGGGATAGAGATGGGCTATTCACGGTTCGAATGGGTCGTGTGAGGTGTCAAAGTGAAGCTTGTGTGGGGTAGAGTCAGAATGGTGTGTTTTTGAATGCAAGTCGCGTTAATCTGCGCATGCGCAGTTGGTTGTAGTAAGTAAAGTGGCCATATTGGGGCAGTGAAGGAAGGTATTTGGGGTCGAGATGGGCTATTCACGGTTCGAATGCGTCCTGGAAGGTGTCATCTTGTAGTTCTCGGGGTGTACATACCGATTTGAGGGATGTTCCCGTCATCTGTGACGTCATCAGTGACGTCATCGGTACGAGTAGTAGCGAAAGTGGCCATTTTCGGGCAGTGAAGGAAGGTATTTGGGGTCGAGATGGGCTATTCACGGTTCGAATGCGTCGTGTGAGGTGTCATCTTATAGAAACGTCCGCCAACGCCAAGCTCAACGCTTCAACGCCCTGGTGAATTAGCCCAAAAGCTCTGATTTTCATGGAATTGTCATTAATTCATTGGAAATGCAGTGACACCTGTCAACGCTCATAGTTACGCCTTAACGCTCTAGCATAACACCATGATATAGACCGGAGAGAGAACAACAACAACAACATGGATGACACATGAGAGAACAACAAAAACAACAATTTTTTTTTCATATAGTTTATTTTCCCCTCCATCATAACATACCCACGCTGGGGGAGCCGCGTTGGGTATGTTTACAATTCAAGAAAGACTCTTGTCCAATCAGAGACCACCATTTGCATGTCATGTCCGTTCTTGCCCGTTAGATGTATTCTTGTCCAATCAAAAGCCGCCATTTCAGAGAGTTCCGTCTTCGGCCATGTTCGCTCTGAACCGTTTGTTCTAATCATCGTCAGGCAGGCCTGGATATTCATCGGGCAGCATGTCTTGAAACAGTTGTTTGCGCATTCTAATCGCATTTTCCAGGGCCTCGGTGGGTGGTAAACCCATATCCTCTTCCAAGTGACGCTTGGTCTTCATGATGGACCTGTGCGTGGGGTCCCCTTTCATTTCAAGCGGTAGTAAGGTATACTGTTCATAGATCGCCATGGCTGTTTTCCTGATGCGGGGGCGCATTTGGGTGTACGTCTGTTGTAAATTATCCTCTCCGGCGTCCTCGATCGCTTCAGCGTGAGTATTGATAGCTGCTGTCACAATACGATCCCAGAAGGTAGGTTCTGCCTCACTTTCCTGGGATGAAGGCTGATTCTCTGAGGTCAAGCTCTCCATATCAGTAGATAGACTGTCAGCCATCTTGGATTCGGTATCAGTCGATGCACTCTCATCAATCTCTGTATCAGTATCTGCCTCAACGGGCTCCTCGGCGTCTTCAGTCCCATGTATATTTTTCTGGTGTCGCATCATATCGTAATGTCTGGTGAACGTGCGTTCACACTCAGAACAAGTATAAGCCATGTTGACGGTTGAACGACGACTGTGCGTGTTTTGGGAATACGCTCGCTTTTATAGACAGTAACGCCCATCAACGCTTAGCTCAACGCTTCAACGCCCTGGTGAATTAGCTCAGAAGCTCTGATTTCATGGAATTGACACCAATTCATCGAAATGCAGTGACGCTCGTCAACGCCCGTCGTTGCGCCTTAACGCTCGTCTCAACGCTTTAACACACTTTCTTAATGCTTTAACGTTGTTTAATGATGCGTTCGAACAAATGTTTCTTTTGTGCTATTGCTCTGACATACGCCGCTTTCCAGTTCATGCCCGAGGTTTTCAACATCGACGCTGTTCTTTCAATTTCCATATGGACTGGGTCCTTATCCAACAATTTCATATGGGTCAGTAAGTCGACATACTGCTGACGTAAAGCCCGTCGTAGTCTGGGTGCCAATCTGTTATGGGCTAAAATTGCAGCTTCCTCTTTCGAATTACAAGCGTCTAGTCCGTCATTCATAATCCAGCCGTCGTCCATTAGAGAATATCCGCGTCCATAATCCAAAGACCTATTCCATTTCCATATAACAGTATTAGCACCAAATTCAAAAAGACAAAAGTATACATAAACATAGGCTTGTTTCCTGCAAGAGAGAAGCGGTCAACAATTTTCAATGATGCCGGCAAGACATCATGATGTTCCAAAATATCAAATCCGTATCGCTGATCAGTATTCTTAATCCATAATATTCGTTATAGAGTCGTCATCTAAAAATGATGTACCTCAGCCACGCTTTGATTGTGACTGTTCATATATTCTTTTGCATTGAAACTTGTTTCCACCGCACGGTGGAAACCTTTACACCGCGCGCGCCGGGGTCAAAGGTCAGTTCCGGCCACCACCACCACCACCACCACCACCACCACCACCGGGCGTTGACGCCCGGTGGTGGCGTTGGTGGCGTTGGTGGTGGCGTTGGTGGCGTTGATGGTGGCGTTGGTGGTGGCGTTGGTGGCGTTGATGGTGGCGTTGGTGGCGTTGGTGGTGGTGTTGGTGGTGTGCGGTGGTGGTGTTGGTGGAGTCGGTGGTGGTGTGTGTGGTGGTGGTAGAGTCTTTAAATGTAGGAATGAACATGTGTCCATCATCAGTCCATATGTATTGGTCGACTGATGAACATGTCGTGTACGTGTACGTTCTGTGAGAGAGCATTCTCTCGTCGCGATAGTATGCTCAGGCACATTCAACGCAAACACAACCAAGAGACACAGCCGAGTCCCGCTATAGGTCCAACAAGAGCAGTAGAGCATCCCTATACGATGACGGTGAGCGGCCCTACAGGGTGTGGAAAGACATCCTGGGTGATGAAGTTCTTAGAGGGAGGTGTGGCAACCCCAGCTCCGACACGTGTTGTTTGGTGTTATAGCCAATGGCAGCCCGCCTACGAAACTACAAGGTTACAGAATGTGAGCTTTGTCCCAGGAATTCCTCACGACATAGACGAACCCTATTACTTCGATTCCGAGCAGACCAACGTGGTAGTACTCGATGATCTGATGAGTGCGGCCAAGGACAATTCGAAAATCGCCGACCTATTCATCCCATCATCGCAATCTGTCCGTCATCTATTTGACTCAGAATCTCTTTCCTCAAGGGAAGGCGTCCAGAGATATTGCCTTGAACTGCCAATACTTTGTGTTGTTCTCCAATCCCATTGACAGAGCACAAATCCGTGTGTTTGGTAGTCGAATTTATCCTCAGAACATTGACCATTTTATGCGGGCGTTTCAAGAAGCGACAATTCGTCCGTACGGCTACCTGTTCGTAGATTTAAAAGCCCATACCCCCGAAGATCGTCGGCTGACGACCCACCTGTTACCCGGCGAGGAATCACCACAACGGCATATACCCCTACACCATGCGCCGAGTCCACTCGTGGCAGAGCAGCAGCAGCAGCCCACCCCCATACAGCGGGTCCGCTTCATACCATCAGTCCCGGAATATCACCCAACCGTGAAGGCCCAACACGAGGTTGAAGAACATAACGTGAACTCGAGGCTATGGAAGGATTTGTTCAAAGAAAGTATGGACGCCGAGATGGGCGAGATTTTGGAGGCCACAGGAAACAAGTTTCAATGCAAAGGGTATTCGAAAGAGGAAGCTGCAATTTTAGCCCATAACAGATTGGCACCCAGACTACGACGGGCTTTACGTCAGCAGTATGTCGACTTACTGACCCATATGAAATTGTTGGATAAGGACCCAGTCCATATGGAAATTGAAAGAACAGCGTCGATGTTGAAAACCTCGGGCATGAACTGGAAAGCGGCGTATGTCAGAGCAATAGCACAAAAGAAACATTTGTTCGAACGCATCATTAAACAACGTTAAAGCATTAAGAAAGTGTGTTAAAGCGTTGAGACGAGCGTTAAGGCGCAACGACGGGCGTTGACGAGCGTCACTGCATTTCGATGAATTGGTGTCAATTCCATGAAATCAGAGCTTCTGAGCTAATTCACCAGGGCGTTGAAGCGTTGAGCTAAGCGTTGATGGGCGTTACTGTCTATAAAAGCGAGCGTATTCCCAAAACACGCACAGTCGTCGTTCAACCGTCAACATGGCTTATACTTGTTCTGAGTGTGAACGCACGTTCACCAGACATTACGATATGATGCGACACCAGAAAAATATACATGGGACTGAAGACGCCGAGGAGCCCGTTGAGGCAGATACTGATACAGAGATTGATGAGAGTGCATCGACTGATACCGAATCCAAGATGGCTGACAGTCTATCTACTGATATGGAGAGCTTGACCTCAGAGAATCAGCCTTCATCCCAGGAAAGTGAGGCAGAACCCACCTTCTGGGATCGTATTGTGACAGCAGCTATCAATACTCACGCTGAAGCGATCGAGGACGCCGGAGAGGATAATTTACAACAGACGTACACCCAAATGCGCCCCCGCATCAGGAAAACAGCCATGGCGATCTATGAACAGTATACCTTACTACCGCTTGAAATGAAAGGGGACCCCACGCACAGGTCCATCATGAAGACCAAGCGTCACTTGGAAGAGGATATGGGTTTACCACCCACCGAGGCCCTGGAAAATGCGATTAGAATGCGCAAACAACTGTTTCAAGACATGCTGCCCGATGAATATCCAGGCCTGCCTGACGATGATTAGAACAAACGGTTCAGAGCGAACATGGCCGAAGACGGAACTCTCTGAAATGGCGGCTTTTGATTGGACAAGAATACATCTAACGGGCAAGAACGGACATGACATGCAAATGGTGGTCTCTGATTGGACAAGAGTCTTTCTTGAATTGTAAACATACCCAACGCGGCTCCCCCAGCGTGGGTATGTTATGATGGAGGGGAAAATAAACTATATGAAAAAAAAAATTGTTGTTTTTGTTGTTCTCTCATGTGTCATCCTTGTTGTTGTTGTTGTTCTCTCTCCGGTCTATATCATGGTGTTATGCTAGAGCGTTAAGGCGTAACTATGAGCGTTGACAGGTGTCACTGCATTTCCAATGAATTAATGACAATTCCATGAAAATCAGAGCTTTTGGGCTAATTCACCAGGGCGTTGAAGCGTTGAGCTTGGCGTTGGCGGACGTTGCTATAAGATGACACCTCACACGACGCATTCGAACCGTGAATAGCCCATCTCGACCCCAAATACCTTCCTTCACTGCCCGAAAATGGCCACTTTCGCTACTACTCGTACCGATGACGTCACTGATGACGTCACAGATGACGGGAACATCCCTCAAATCGGTATGTACACCCCGAGAACTACAAGATGACACCTTCCAGGACGCATTCGAACCGTGAATAGCCCATCTCGACCCCAAATACCTTCCTTCACTGCCCCAAAATGGCCACTTTACTTACTACAACCAACTGCGCATGCGCAGATTAACGCGACTTGCATTCAAAAACACACCATTCTGACTCTACCCAACACAAGCTTCACTTTGACACCTCACACGACCCATTCGAACCGTGAATAGCCCATCTCTATCCCAAAAACACCCCTAAATAGCACCCAAAATGCCTGTTTTCTATACTACGGGCCAGGCTGCGCATGCGCAGACTATTGAACACAGACGAACCATTAGTGTAGTCAAGTGCTCCTCCACGAGAGCTTCAAAATAAGACCTCACTCGACCCCATTGGACCATTAGGGACTCACCTAGACTCCAACATGTCCACCCCGTATGGACCTATACACCCATAGCCATGCAGTATAGGCCTATGGGCCTAACCAGGCCTCGGTGACTTTTTTCAAAAATTTCACCGATTCGCACGGGGACACTTCCTATCATGTTCTAAATGACGAGACGAGTAAAACGAGACCCCACAACCCTACCGCAAATGTATAGAAGTACGTTTCCCAGGGGGACAAACATTGATCCTATACCCTCAGTATGGGACTATATGGGGTTCGGTGACTTTTTTCAAAAATTTCACCGATTCGCACGGGGACACTTCCTATCATGTTCTAAATGACGAGACGAGTAAAACGAGACCCCACAACCTATACCGCAAATGTATAGAAGTACGTTTCCCAGGATGGTCCTATACCTCCCATACCCCATATAGGCATTTTCCCGTAATTTAGGATAAAGTCCGTATTCCGTATTTTTTCAGGAAAATTTTTACATACACCCACCCTGGAACTAGGGGGAGATAACTCTATTGACAGGGCGAGCCCCGTTAAGCCCGGCGACCTATATACCCCCCATACCTCATATAGGTATTTTCCCGGATTTTTCGATAAAGTCCGTTTTCCGTTTTTTTTTTTTTTTTCAGGAAAAATTTTACATGCACCCACCCATGACTGGATGCCCCTTCACCTAGGCTTCACATGGATACCTCATAGAACTCCATCGGCCTATTAGGGACTCCCCTAGCTCCCAAAACGTATATTTCCATACCCTTGGGCCACCGCGCATGCGCAGAATGCCGATATGTCAACCCCACACCCAGTCCATTAGATGCCCCTTCATGAATGCTTCACATTGATACCTCACTCGACCCCATTGGACCATTAGGGGCTCCCCTAGCTCCAAAAAGGCTATTTTCATACCCTTCGGCCACCGCGCATGCGCAGAAGGCCGATATTTCAACCCCACACCCAGTCCATTAGATGCCCCTTCATGAATGCTTTACATTGATACCTCACTCGACCCCATTGGACCATTAGGGGCTCCCTAGCTCCAAAAAGGCTATTTTCATACCCTTCGGCCACCGCGCATGCGCAGAAGGCCGCTATGTCAACCCCACACCCAGCCCATTAGATGCCCCTTCACATAAGCTTCACTTTGATACCTCACTCGACCCCATCGGACCATTTTATCTAGGGACTACTTTTTCTCCGCGGAAGGTTTTTCCCGCGACCGAATCACCGCCAAAACCGCATCACCGCGGAAGAATACATGACCAGGGGCCCTTTGCCGGAACTATAGTCACCCAGAGTTACCTCCCCCTAGATTGGAACTCTTCTGTGCTGGAGGTGGGAAAGGTCTCGTCGCCATGACAACGTGACGTCATCTCATTTGCATAAATAAGAATCAATTTGCACTTTTACTACTACTTACGTATAAATTGTGTCTCTACATCGTGTTGTTATCAAGTTATGGGATAACACATTTTGGACGACGGCAATCTGCTGAATGTGGATTGATGTTCCTATGTAGCATACTGAATACAACATCTTAACATATCTGTGACCTCAGGTTCTGTACTGATTTTATGTGCTCTATCTTGCATGTCGATTATACACTTATAAAGTAGGAAAACAAATTATGGGTTTGGTCATCCCCAACCCCGATATCCGGTCCAAAATAGATCTATGTCACTCTGCTGATCAATACCTTTCGAATTGTGTATATATTCTATCTCTACATCTTGTGGTTACCGAGACAGAACACATACAGACAGACAGACAGACAGAGTACTCTATGGTGATGTACGTGTACATTAAACTAAAAACTTTGAAAATAAGTCGTGTTTTATATATATTCACGCGTTGTAATTGGTAATGTGCAACTTGTCCTCCCGGGAGTTTATTCAAATAAAACGTTTGCATTGTAATGTACTCACCTTTTACGTAGGCTTTCAAAGTGGACATGACTGGACTCTTCTCTGTTGTGATCACTAATATTTATTTAGCTTTACTCCTAACTGATCATGAAGTTCGTACCAGCTATATAGATATATTCAATACGTAGCCTATATCCTAATATGACCCACTTTGTATGAAAAATATTGCTGTCGTCCAGTCTATAAATCAACTTTGCTATCTCATGAAGTACTTTACTGTATATGTGTTAACACCATGTGGATCGATATGTCACATGACAAAGTCAAATACTTCGTCACTTGAGGAGCGTGTATTATAAAATCTCGCAATGCAGTCTGCTAGGACACTATACCCTTTATGCCCTCATACCACTAAACAATTTACACTGACGATCATGTTAACGTAATGGAATCTCGCCTATTCCTTAATTGAGTCTAGCAGGAAAAAATAAATAAAAGAAATAAAGGAACAAAAACTAGTAAAAAAAAACAGTGGTCAATGTACGAACTCCAAAAAAACTGAATGAAATAGTACATGTAGTTCAGAACAACCTAAAATACGTCTGCTCCGTCCCAGAAAAACTTCACGTATAAAATGCAAATGACGACCAAGAAAGGTAAATGTCTAGACAACTCGTATGACCGGAATTGCAGCGCCATCTACCTAACAGAGAATGTGATTGATGATGGTCAGTACATGACTGATAGTACACTGCCAAAAATACCCTACTTATTTAAGATAATGCCCTAAAATTTTCTTGAAATAAGATAATATTTACTCAAAATAAGTTAAATTTTAAGAAAATTTTAAGTTTTTCTTTCTTGTTGAAGTAAGAAAAAATTAGGAATTTTTCTTAAAACAAGATCTTTTTAAGAAAAAGTCTTCAATTTTTCTTGTTTAAGTCAAATATACTTACCCCACTCCAACTTTTACTTCAACAACAAAAAAAAATCTTAAAATTTAACTTATTTTGAGTAAAAATTGTCTTATTTCAAGAAAATTTTAGTGCATTATCTTAAATAAGTAGGGTATTTTTGGCAGTGTATATAACAAGAAACCAGACTGTGCATGGTCTGAGCATGACTCATAGTTGAAGTCTAGCGCGGACCAAAAGATCTTAAGATTAGGCGACCGCCAATAACAAGTTCTAATCCAGACAGTTTAGAATTGAGAACTTCGTGTTTTTTCCTGATAAATGAAGAAATCTGACCTGCATTTGGAGAGTATTTTGAAATCAAGGGAAGAAATTCCGTCCTCTTTTTAATAAGAGTGGCGGCTGAGGTTGGAATAGGATACTGTTTATGTATCTCTATTTTAATCTTTCTCAGTTTTCGAGACTGAATACCCTCGTTTGACGAGTGCTCGAGTAAGGATATTGCATGCCATATAGAAATCACAATCATTGTTACAGATTCGACGAAATGTCAAAACTTGAGATTTAGCTATGCCAGGGAAAGTATAATGAGGATGTAACGAGGTATGATGCAGAAGCTGGTGGTTATCGGTGGGTTTGAAGTAAACTTTACTATCAATTAGCCCTGTGGATGCAAACCGGCTGCCTTTGTATATAACCACATCTAAGAACGGTACTGAGTGGGTCTGGACAGTAGTATACAAAGAGTCAATCGAGTAACATTGACCTCAGAAATTTGCATATTTTGTGGAGGTCACGTGGAGGTAGTCAATCAGAAGCGAGTATTGATGTCACGTGGTGTGTGGTGGGTGGATGGTGGTGGTGGGTTTAAGATGGCGGCTGGTGGGTGGATGGTGGTGGTGGGTTTAAGATGGCGGCTGGTGGGTGGATGGTGGTGGTGGGTTTAAGATGGCGGCTGGTGGGTGGATGGTGGTGGTGGGTTTAAGATGGCGGCTGGTGGGTGGATGGTGGTGGTGGATGTTGGTGGTGGGTTTAAGATGGCGGCTGGTGGGTGGATGGTGGTGGTGGGTTTAAGATGGCGGCTGGTGGGTGGATGGTGGTGGTGGGTTTAAGATGGCGGCTGGTGGGTGGATGGTGGTGGTGGGTGGTGGGTTTAAGATGGCGGCCGGTGTGAGTGAGTGCAAGAATGTATTCATCCGCGGTCATGTCTGGCGATGATTCGGTCGCGGGAAAAACCTTCCGCGGAGAAAAAGTAGTCCCTAGATAAAATGGTCCGATGGGGTCGAGTGAGGTATCCAAGTGAAGCTTAGGGGAGGGGGCATCTAATGGGCTGGGGGTGGGGTTGACATATCGGCCTTCTGCGCATGCGCGGTGGCCGAAGGGTATGAAAATAGCCGTTTTGGGAACAACAAGTTTAGTAATGTTTATATAGTTTATTACCCCAATGTTACATCATACCCAGGCTGGGGGGAGCCGCCCTGGGTATGTTTAGTATGTTCACAGCAAAACAAATTGAAATATCAAACATCATGTTTTATTATTTAACACATTGTCACATTAGGTACAAGGGTTTACTGAGCTCAAGTCAGCGAGCAGCATGTAGACATAGAGTGTGTGTACGGCATGATATTCATCAGTGCACGGGTGACGCATTCAACCGATGGGGGTGATCGGTCAGCTTGGTCAGGAAAAACGTGACATTGGTTACCCTCTCTACCACCCATTGAATGCTGGGGCGTTGACAATGCGCCCATCTCAAAGGTTCCACGGTGTCCAGTATCTCCAGCATCGTCTCTAGTGACCCCCGGTTAATGATGGTGACCGGCTGGTCAAACACATGGTTGTTGACACTGGGATAATAATACTGTAACTGGTCCGTCTTTTTGTGACGTAAGATGTACCCGAAAGCGACATTCAATGTAAAGGCCGTAGTTTGATCATTGAAGATGGCTTCCACGTAGCTGCGTAGACAGGTGCGGTTGGTCAGTGGGAAATTGTAGATATCTTGAGGGTGGAAACAGTACCGTGTCATGGACCAATGGCGCCGATCGATGTCACTGATTGGATGGTTGTCCTGTAAGAAATCGCTAGGAACATTTATGGACTCCACCAGAAAATGTTCGATGTTGTCAGCACTCGAAACCGTAACGCTGGGGTCCGGCTGGATATTCAGGCTCTTCTCAACTGTGGGTATAGGCGGGCTCTCCTTCATCGCATCACCAGTGGCGTTCGTCTCCCCGAGCTTATCTTCACTGGATCTCACCTTCCGTGGCTCCTCTTCAGTAGGAAGTTGTCGTTCATGCTCATGGGCATGAATCAACCGTTGGTGTCGCAGCAACTGACTGCGTCGTTTGAAGAGTTGATCACAATCCTCGCATGGACGCTTGGGTGGCCCATGAATTGAACGTTCGTGGCGCAGTAAAGCATCCTCCCGATTAAATGACCGTGCGCAAGTTATACAAGTATACAGTCCATCGTTGTGGGTGGAAGCCTCGTGGCGTCGTAAATTATCTAGACGAGTAAACTGCTTCTGGCAAGTTGTGCAAGTGAACATCTTGGTGGTTGATAGAGTGTCTGATGAAATGGCAAGGCCGCTTCCCTTTTATAGCACGCTAGCTGGTAATCTATTTTAGCACACTCTACCCCAAGTCGAGGATCGAGACTGGTGTACTGGTGTACCACTGAGCCGCATTGCGCGCGCGTATGAAGACCCTTATACATACCCAATGCAGGCGCAGACGCGAAGTGCCCGGACACGGGCGTCACCGATCCGAAAAGACACGGACTTTACCGAAAAGACACGGACTTTACGGAAGATACACGGACTTTAACGAAAAGACACGGACGTACACGAAAAGACGCGAAGGTGAACGCCATTGTGGGAAACCTCCCACAGACAGGTCAGTACATGCATTTCTATGTTGTTCACGCATAATAAAAGGATTGATCTGTAATCTGTGTTGTTGTTGTTGCTCCCTTTTTGGACTAACCCATCAGAATAGTACGTATCACGGACTACACCCGTAGAGCTACATCTGGTCTATAAAACACGTCCCTCTGGATCCCACACCTTCATTTCTACAGAGCCATGGCGGAGATCCAGCCCCATGCGACTCGCATTTTACAGTACGCCACCGTGGTGAATTCATTCACGGGTTACCGAGCAGTGGTCCGGTCCATGTTTGCAGATGGCGACGACAACGAGGGACGACGCCAGATCCTGAACGAGTTCACAGAAGCGGTCCTCCACAGGGTGCACTCGATGGACAGGCGTGCCATCACTGACCACTACTGGACTATGACAGCCATCCTTGATGCTCGCGCTATGGACCAGGAGCGCTCACGCCGGAACCAGCGCCGGCTGGTTGGCCTCATACTAGTCTGTGCCCTATTGACCCTGGCGCTGTGGTATTGACACTATAAATACGAGGGTCAGACAGAGTGTGTGTCAATCACCGTTCGACATTTGGACCAAGCATGTCACCCGTCCTACGAGCCATCCTGCCCCTTACACCCCGGGTGGGGTTACACGTCTATGAAGATAAAGTCACCCTGGTGGAAGACCGTGGAGCTATTTGCTGGGCGCGCGCTGAGACCGTATCGAATACGGTCACACTACCTCGTGACGGCTGGACCAAATTTAAACGGGTGTTGAGCGGCGAGCTCGACGGAAACCTCATCCACATAGACAATGCCATCTACGTATACCGTACCTCCCTCTTCCTACGCCTGGGCCGCTACCAAGATGCTACGCGAGGCTTCACCCTAGACCCCGATCTGTGGTCAGCCTTGGAGAAAATGGTGCCTATTGTGGATCAGCTGTTTACACCGGACGAGCGATCATCACACCAGTTGGGGTGGGCTCGTGCTATTGAGGACGCGCTGGCTGAACCCCATGAACAACTACATGAACCCGACGACGATGCCATTGATTACCCCGCTAGACTCAGTCAGCCCAATGGCATGACCACCTGATCCTTTGATCTCACGGGGTTCTCCCTATAAATACGAGAGACAGTGAAATCTGGTACCATTCACGTACTGACCATGACGGAGCATATAGTACTGGCGTATTTCAGCTTGACCCCTGAGGTTTTCCTGCACGTGTATGCGGATAAGGTCGATATCATGGAGGAGGTGGGAGACGTCTGTGATGCGGACCCTACACAACCGTGCCCGGCTCACATTCGTCTGTCCCGGGAGGGCTGGACCAAATTCAAACGGGAGTTGTCTGGTGAACTGGACGGCGACCTCATGCACTTGTGTCACGATGTGTACATCCGACGCGGCCCTTTCTGTGCTCAATTGGCTCGGCTAGATGGAGGTACAGTGCATTTTACCCTTCACCCTGATCTATGGTCTGCATTGGAAGATGCCGTGGTGGATGTGGATGAAGTGCTAATCAAGCGGTCATCAGACGAGTTGGACTGGTCATTTACCATGGCCACTGTGGAAGTCCACGAAGAAAATCAGAAAGAAACTCCGGCCCAAGATATACCGGTTATAAATAAACGATAGAGCCAGGGTCCATCATCATTTTGTCACCATGAAGCGCTGGGAGAAGGTGCTGGATAACTTATACTACAGTCCCGACAGTCCGGCGGCCTATAGTGCATTGTCGGCTCTCTATCGAGCGGCCAAACCCCAGGGGGTACAACGTGCCCAAGTCCGAGATTAGTTAAGAAGACAAGACACCTATACCTTACATCGATCTGTCCGTCGCCATTTTCTACGGAACCGGGTCATCGTGGGAGGAATAGATGCCCAATGGCAAGCGGATTTGGTCGATATGAGCGCCTTTGCCAAACACAACGATGAGAATCGGTATATCTTGACGTGCATCGATATCCTATCGAAGTATGCGTGGGTGGTACCCATCCGGACAAAAACGGGGGCAAATCTCATAGCGGCGTTCAAAGACATCTTCAAGACCGGGCGCAAACCTTTGTATTTGGAAACCGACGAAGGCACGGAATTCCTCAACAGACCGTTCCAAGCCTTTCTCAAGAAACAGAAGGTGTTTTTCTTCCATACGTACAACGAGACCAAGGCTTCCGTGGTGGAGAGGTTCAACAGGACATCCAAAGGCCGCATGTATAAATATTTCACCTATAAGAATACAAGGCGGTACATCGATGTTCTCCCGAAACTGGTGAGGGTTACAATCGAGCCTATCATCGAAGTATAGAGAGAGCCCCCATTACCGTGACCCAACGCAATGAAGCCCAAGTCCGGCGTGTCTTGTACCCCAGGCCATCGCAGCGAACGCCGAAGGCGGTGTACAAGGTCAGGGACCCTGTACGGATCATTAAAGTCAAGGGCAAGTTCGAGAAAAGTTACTTGCCCAACTGGAGCGATGAGCACTTCCTGATTAAACGGCGCCTACCCCGACAGCGGCGAGTCTATGAACTGGAAGATCTCCAAGGGGAAACGTTGCTGGGACGTTTTACGACACGGAATTACAGCCTGTTGTAAAAACACAGCAAGATTACTACACGGTGGAGCAGATTTTGAAAACGGAACGTCGACGTGGCAAACTGTTTCATTTCGTAAAATGGCAAGGCTGGCCCAGTTCCTTCAATTCCTGGGTCGCGGCCAACCAGGTGAAACGACTATAAAACCAGACACCGCTGCCGTCCTCCTTCATTCCACATCCGACCACAGTGCTATGGACCAACAGCAGCTGCCTCTGAAGACAGCGTCTCGCAAAACGCGCAAAGCGCAAGTGGTCTTTGGGGTGCTATTGCTAACCCTGCTGAGTGTGTTGTACGGAGGTGTGTTTTACGACGTAGCCTAATTCAGCACGTTACTTAACCAACTGAGAACACCAGGCACCAGCGAAACCGGTCTACAGAGAGCACCAGTCGTATCGATCCCAGTCACCACCACCACACCCCGCGTACAAGCCACGTCGAGCTCTACACCTACACCAAGTACGCCCACTACGTCTGAACACCCACCGGATTTCATCCCTCACAGTGAACCGACCACCCACGTTGTACCCAGCCCCAGCACCATCTCTGACAGTGAACAGACAACGACGACCGACGTTGTACCCGCCACCACTCCATTTCACTCGTACGAAATTTACAAGAGCGGGTTACCACGACAACGGATACACCTCGAACCATGGACCCTAGGTGGCAGCATCCCTTCACTTGCGTCATCGCAGGACCGACGGGCTCCGGCAAAACGCACTTCGTCAGGAAGCTCCTTCAACACGCCGACAGCATGATCACTCCACCCATTGCCAGAGTCGTGTGGTGTTACGGAGAATGGCAGGAAGCGTATGCAGCAATGCCCCACATCACGTTCGTGGAAGGCCCACCCAACCTGGCCGATTTGGAACCCGACACCTTGGTGGTTCTGGATGATCTCATGGCGGAGACGGATGCACGGGTCACCCAACTCTTTACCAAAGGCAGCCATCATCGACGGCTCAGCATCATCTACATTGTGCAGAATCTGTGCAGTAAAAACAAAGAACATCGGAATATCAGCTTAAATGCCCACTACCTGGTGGTCTTCAAAAACCCGAGAGATACCACTCAACTGCTGCACCTGGCGAGACACATGTATCCCGGCCGCACACCGTTTGCGTTGGAAGCCTTCAAAGATGCCACAACCCCTCAGCACGGGTATATGCTCTTCGACCTCAAGCAAGCCACCCCGACCACCTTCGACTACGGACCGGCATCTTTCCCGGAGAGACCCGCCACGTGTACATGCAAAAATAATGTAAACACATCCACAGTGGCGCCCCCAGCTG
>JAVTVY010043841.1:0-22171 GCA_036873755.1 Hanleya hanleyi
AAACAGAACAGAATTAGCATTCGTTCCTAATTATAAAATCTTAAGTATGTTTCATAGCTCATGCGAAAGTGTTGCTTCCAGTACCCAATGATGACACGTGTGAAAAAAAATAAAAAAATACTACAAAACGAAGATGAAGGATCCTCTGGACATTCACTTTCAGACTAACTTTGCTCATTTCACTTGTACTGTAACAACCGACATCAACTACAGTTTCTATAAATCTTGAAACTCCTGAAACTTAGAAAGAATATATCTTGGTGTTTTCCAGTGTCCCTTTTTTGATCTTTTTCGCTCAAATTCGAAATTCTGCAAACAAAATTACAAATCATTCGTTTGTTCTTTAGTAACAATGGACAAAAAGATCCTCTTGTCATTAGCTTACAATTATCGGACAATGGTGGGCTCCAAGATCCTTCAGGATCTCTCGTTTTCTTTGTTTTTCCTCATATTACACAATTATGAATGCAACAACACACGTTATTCAAAAAGTTAATTACTTTGATTTACCAGCAGCGGACATCCTTAATATGGGTTGTCGACGTGGTGCTTATCAAGCTGGAAATTTAGTTGATTTAGCCTAGCCTAACCTTGTTCTTATATGTGTTTTGTGTTAATCCTGAAGCAATACCGGAAACAGCTGTGCAATCCGAGCACTCAGTGCTTCGAAATATATTGTATGAGCAGTTGTAGTCTCTATAATGCTGTGGTATATATTTGGGAGGAGCTATAGCTGGATCAGAATCTGTGTTGATAGTGAGCTTCATTCTACATTTTATAGTGATTCTTTATTGGTCGAGTTAAGTCAGTCACTCTGCTGATTAATTAACTGTATCCCTGCCTGATCATCTTTACATGGTGTTCCAAAAGACAATTTATAGGTTGTGTTCCAAAAGACAATTTATAGAGTATGATTCTATTTCTCCTTCCAGAGACATCAGATAACTCCAGAAGAGGTAGTTAACTTGTTCAGTGTTTTGAGTCATTGACCATTACTAATTGCTTAACCTAAATTTAAGTATGGGTGCACCAAACATGCCAAAAGCGTGACAGATCTTGGCTGGATATTGTTTGACGAAATAATACACCACAGACTTTCAATAATATATTAATATTTGTTTCATTGTAATAATATCTACCTGTTGTTTTCAATATTTTTTCTTGTGAAATTTACTAAGATATATCTTGTTAAACCCTATTAACTGTTAAACCCTAATCTCAGTTTTCAGACAACTATGTCTCAGTTACTGTGTAGTAACCAATTACTAAACAGCTATATCCAAGTCGAACAGTTTGATTTCAGGAGTAAGGGAATAATAATTCAGTGCAATGATAAATGGTATGCATTTCTTTGAGCCGGTTAACATTTTGTAGTAGAAAGTTTTCAGTCTACCTTCAAGAAAACCCGACAAAATATGAGTATGCATATGTACTATGGTAATAATAACAGGATATTCCTCTAATAATTCAATCCCCCTATCAAACGTCAGTCACCCTCAATTTTGGTGACAAAATTCAACTGATTATTCTAATAAATTTGATCACTCTCTAAAACCATCGAGATCAGAAAGAAATGATGGATTATCTGTATGGTTTTGAACCATTTTGTCAACTTCTTGTTCTAATAAATTTGATCACCCCAGATTTTATGGTAGGGAATTTCACTTCCTGTGATTGAATCATTAGAGGGATTACTGTACTTTGCCCACAAAATATAGGTTGGCTTTCTACCTAATGGTGTTATAATTGGACATGATGATTAAAACGTCCAGAATGTGGAATTTAGAAACTACATGTAATGTGTCCACTTTATACTTTGCATATAAACTGAGGTGCTTTAGTAAACTGTTTGAAATAATGCTTACAAGATGTGCTTACCATTTTCCCATATGTTATTATTGATCAGACTGAGGACATAGTGAGGCAGGGTCCACCTGTGGAGTACCAGATCTACGTAAGAACAGGGACGAAGATTGGAGCCAGTACAAAGGCTGATGTCAAGATTACCCTGTATGGGGAGAAAGGCCGGTCACAGGAATTCCTACTCGCTGAGTCACAGAGACACAAAATTAACTTCCAGAAGGGCAAGGTCAGTTCTTGTAAAGAGCTTTTAGTCTGGACCAATCTGAAAGGACTATGGCATGGTGTTTATTTGCTTGTGTGTGTCCATGATCTGTCCAAACTATTCCATGGAATAGTACCAGGGATTATTTTTCAGAACCATCCCCTGACATGCCTGAAGCAGGTATACTGCATTAGCATTCTTTAATCTAAGAACATCTCAACAAATCAATTCTGTATGATATCTCATGGAAAAAACTTGTTCATTGGCACTATATTCTTCGTCATATGTAAAAGGAAACCAGTTTGAACTTCTTCATCCTTGTATCATCTGTGAGCAGTAATGTGGGATATTGGTACAGTGAAACGTGTGAATACCAACACCTGGGTAAACTGACCAACCTCTAAATGCTGACATTATCCATGGTCCCAATACTTGAATGTGAAGTATTTTTGACCTTGCATGATAACACCAAC
Organism: Hanleya hanleyi; assembly: GCA_036873755.1. Classification (NCBI taxonomy): domain Eukaryota; kingdom Metazoa; phylum Mollusca; class Polyplacophora; order Lepidopleurida; family Hanleyidae; genus Hanleya; species Hanleya hanleyi. The sequence continues at coordinate 2,539 of JAVTVY010043841.1, forward strand.
ACTGTAATCTGGTCTCAAGCATGGTCAATGTACAGAGGTTTTACTATAAGTACACAAGCTTTTGTCCAGGAATCTCAGTACTGAGAATTATCAGGAATCTCAGTACTGGGAATTAGCAGGAATCTAATAGTACTGGGAATTATCAGGAATCTTAGTACTGGGAATTATCAGGAATCTAATAGTACTGGGAATTATCAGGAATCTCAGTACTGGGAATTATCAGGAATCTAATAGTACTGGGAATTATCAGGAATCTTAGTACTGGGAATTATCAGGAATCTAATAGTACTGGGAATTATCAGGAATCTCAGTACTGGGAATTATCAGGAATCTAATAGTACTGGAAATTATTAGGAATCTCAGTACTGAGAATTATCAGGAATCTCAGTACTGGGAATTATCAGGAATCGAATAGTACTGGGAATTATCAGGAATCTAATAGTACTGGGAATTATCAGGAATCTAATAGTACTGGGAATTAACAGGAATCTCAGTACTGGGAATTATCAGGAAATGTATCTGAAAGAATGATCAAGTGGTTTGAGCTTGTAGGACTTGTAGTGGCTGCCCAGTATGAGCAGATCTCCTGAACACACAATGCTGGAATCATGCATATTACTGAAACAATTCTACATGTATTTTACAGGAGGATTTGTTCACTATCCATTCCCCCCACATTGCTAAGTTGAGCAGAATTAAAATAGGCCATGACAGGACTGAACTGCGTAAGTGAAAAAATATTTTCTTCAATATCAGTCTTCATGGCAATATTGTACTCTTGATGGGCTCTTGTTCATAATTTTCATGTGAGTGTGTTTATTCAGCCTTAGGGAATCCGTCTCAAGGTTACTATATAAGCTTTGACTATTAGCGGTCAAAATGTGGAAAAAAAGATCGAACAGAACAGTGGTCGAAATTTGAATTTTTTCCCCTTAGCCATTTGGCTACCAGACATAACAAATTTATTCGCCAAATTGGCGAGGAGATAATTTTTTCACTCGCCGAAGGTTGAGCTATTTAGTGATCACGCAATTGCCTCAGCTGTGCATGTTGTTCCCAGTGTCGACTTCGGATACGTTTCGTCCACTTTCAAAACAATTTGGGGCCACGTGTGGCAAAAATCGAACCAGACCCGGCTCACTCCATTTAAAACATATTAGTTCACGAAATATTTCACACAAGTTTGGTGTTTATTTACTAAAAACGACAGTTGATTGTGTGAAGATCGCCTACAATTGTGAAACAGAGTGCCGTTTCTTCCGAAATGTGCGTCAAAACGCGTAAAGCCGCACAGACAGAAAATATCCATGTTCCGGGCATCAAATTGAAGGGCAATAACCCAGCTTTCATTTGCTCACATGTTATTCATCAATCTCCTGGCTTCGATTGCATATACCTTTCGTCTAAACGGCTGCAGGAATGATTAGATTTGGAGCTGTTTGTAAAAAGCGGAAAACGGATCGAGGCTTGGTGAATGGTTATTCATGTCATATAGTAGAAATACGTCCATTTTATTGGATAAAAATGCCATTCACTTCGAATCTGTAGTGACCTCCCGCGAAAATACTGATCACCTGACGTAAACCCGACTTCCTGATTGGCCGAACTGTTAATATCGGTCAGCGCGCGTGCGCATTGACCGAATCCAGCGGAGAAGGAAATGTTTTTGAACTCAATGGCGAAGGGTCCATGGCAGGCTCTCCATGGCGAAGCTGAGGTCGCCAAACGTCCACGTATAAACAATGGGATATTTACTTCTTTACGTGGAATGCTCAATAAATTTTCGATATTCATTATGCGAAGAGTAATCACGAATATGTATCATGACATTTAGAAGATTTTAGACGGTTTATTTATTCGCGATGAAGCAGAAAAAGACCGTCTGTCGGTAGCAATCAGTACGTGATAATATTACACACGTGAGTTTTCAGTACGTTATTTTTGCCAAATAACGATTCTTAAATATTCAAAGGCTGTAAAATGCCAAATATGTTCTGAATGTACACTCTAGACAGACACGTAGCACTGAGCTGGTGGCGATAAACGATACTGGAGGACAGTAATTTATTCGACATCTTGGCAACAACTAGAATTTTCCTGTCGCCATATATGCGACAAGAGGGAATTTTTATTCGCCGAGTCCTCATTTCTATTCACCGTTGGCGACATGGCGAGCGTGATTTTCGACCCCTGACAGAATATCTGAATATAAAATTATGTATTCTTGTTACTTGTGTCCACATTCTGAACCATGATTGCTCTATTGTTCTTTCAGTTTATGCATGGTTCCTGGAAGGAGTGACAGTGTATGATATGACAGACAAACGTATCTACGAGTTTCCGTGTGAGCGGTGGTTATCAGGGCAAGACGGGGACCGCCGGACTTACAGGGTGCTTCCTATGGACAGAGATAGGGCTCTCATAGAAGGTCAGTCTCTAGTTGTAAGAGCAGCCAATCAGAGGTCAACCAGATCAAATTTGAGACCGATTTTATTGGATAATAATTCAGAAATCCTCCTACTGTTAGACAGGAGATAAATGACTGGGTTTATATGTAGGTCTTTTTGTGATGACATTGTTTGGATATCATGATTAGACGTATAGGACGCTGTCAAATACATCCAAAGAGGACAAGGGAAACATTTTGTCAAATTCACAATGGAGGGCTTTTGCACAGCTGGGTCAGATTTGTTGAGCTGTGGTACAGGCCTCGCATCGGAACTCTCCTATACAGATTGATTCTTTCCGATTGTGATCAGTGAATGACATCCTGGGTCTGTTTTGTATTTAGAACTTCAAGAAAAAGGGTATGACCAGTCTCGATGCCATGATATGATGAGACAAAGTGTCATCGCAGCAAAGTGATGGCATAGAAAACGTAACATATGTGAAGTCATTAAATATATCTTGCATCATATCCCAAACACATCATACCAGTCACCCTATAATATTCCCCGAAATCAAGAACAATTATAGCTTCATTCGTTTGTTGCTTGCAATCAATTTCACACCTCCTCCTCTCGCTCAAGTCATCTGCTATGACGTTGACTAAATTGCCACCTTTTTTGTTATCCATGCCCATTAATATTCAGTCCTTATATGATTTTTGTCTGATAAATTGCCCGTGTCAAATTCTCTATCAAGCAAACTGAAATTTCCTGAATGGACAAATTGAAACCTTGGTTATGAGCTTACATGCTCATCTTCTTCATAACTAACAGTACAATCTGTTCTCAATTATTACCTTATATTCTTAAAGTATATTTCCAGAATGTCTAAATCTTGCTACATCTGTAAACATTTTTATAAATAAAAAAATTGTCCATCGCATTCACATTCTGTTTTCTAGAATGTCTAATCTTGCCAAATCTGTAAATATCTTTTATAAAATAAATGCAATAAAAACTGAACATTTTCACAGATTCTGATGATGGTTCGAGCACTGGTAGTGATGTATCCTATATCAAGCGATATAATCAAGATACAGACTCAGAAGAGGACGGAAAAAAAGTCGGTAAAGCAACCAAGAAGTCTTCTGAGCATCTTAGTGTGAAGGTCAGACAGAGTGATGATGAGAAGTCCTCTGGTGGAAGTGAAACCGAAACTGAAAGTGATAGTGAGACAGAAACAATAAGTAATGAGAGTGACCACAGCAAAGAAGATGAGGTAATGGTTAAAGTGGAAGGTTTAAGGTCAGCACGGGCTGTAGAAATAGAAACTCAAACACAGGCAGCAGATAAGGGTGCAGATGGCAAAGATGCCCATCCAGAAGACGGAGATGGAACATCTCCTGGTCGCAAACAAAAAGATGACTTTTTTGACCAACGTCCGGCTGGTCCCATATACACTTTCCGCAGTACGACATCGGACGGCTCTCGCACTGAAACAGACTCGGAGAAACCAAATCATTCCCTAACAGCAAAAACTGTTTCAGAAAGCTCCGAGTCTGAGAGTGGGACAGAAACCGAAGGAAGCGACAAAAAATTGTCTGCTGTTATCATTCCAAAATTAACTGCCCTAGAACCTACAGAAACGAGACCGATAACCGCAGTTCCTGTGGATGTACAGACTGGGTCCAAACCAGAGACAGGAAATTCAACAGCTCGCACAGACGGGTCCTCAACATCTAGGACAGAGACTTCAACATCTAGGACAGAAACCTCCACATCTAGGACTGATACAACAGTGGGAGCTGGGGAGAACCAGAGCACAGCTGTCTCCACAGCAGTCCCTGTTTCCACCACAATTCCTGTCTCCACAGTCCCTATCCCTACAATTGCAGTGCAGGAAGCAGCAGATGTTGGTGCTGGAGCTGCCCTGGATGTACAAAACTCTCCCAGGACCGAGACCTATGGTTCAACATCAAGGACGACGACCACTAGTGGTGATTCCTCATCATCTGAAAGTGGGTCCGAGACCGAACGCTCAGCGACAACGGTAGAAAAAACAGCACCAGAGGCCGGTGGAAAAGATGTTAAGGAATCTTCTCCGCGTACAAATACAGCGCAGGAAGCAGCAGATGTTGGTGCTGGAGCTGCCCTGGATGTACATAACTCTCCCAGGGCCGAGACCTATGGTTCAACATCAAGGACGACGACCACTGATGGCGATTCCTCATCATCTGAAAGTGGGTCCGAGACCGAACGCTCAGCGACAACGGTAGAAAAAACAGCACCAGAGGCTGGTGGAAAAGATGTTAAGGAATCCTCTCCGCGTCATACAGAGAGCGGGTCATCTGACTCCGAGTCTGGGTCAGGATCAGATTCGGAGAGCTCCGGTTCTAGCTCGGATTCAGAGGAGGAGTCTGATACTGAGGTTGAAGAAGACCAGGTGAAATCCTTCGCTGCCGCCCAGGTGCAACAACTCATGGAGAAGGCTGAAGAGAATGTCGGTGCTACTCAACAAGGTGAAAAGGATGAGGAAAATAAGGTTGGTTTTAAAGCGATAAATATTATTTGCTTTGTTCGGCCTGAAAACTCTGGTCTGGGTTGGTAAATGCAGTGGTAAAGCAGTGGGTTATGTTGAGAGGGTTGTATGGGGAGGACTTTATTAAGGACTATAGTATCTACCCACCACACATGTTGGAACGAGAGCCCTCATATTCACAATGTCTGTTTACATATCATTAGATGTGTACTTGGACCTATTTAATGCCTAATACTAGAACGGAGATTTAGCCAATCGGAAGTTCCTATTGTCTTTGTTCATCATGACCCATTGAAATTTCACAGTTACATCTCCCTGGAATTGACAATTTAATTCTAGGTGTGAGAAATGAACATCAACCTCACCAAACAGAAAAAGTCTTTGATCTCGGCATGAGTGATGTTAACTGTCATAACAAAATTCAGGCTGGTCGGGCCAGGTTGTCTATCGACAAGCAGATCAGATCTCGACAGCAAGATGCAAACATCGGAAAAAAGAGGTTACTGTTGATATACTGGCGCAAATCTTTCAAGACTTGGTTGGTTCTCTCGCCCTACAATAGACCATTGTCCAGGCTATTGTACAGCGGAAAGTCATCGGTCCAAGAACTATCATTATTCTCAGAGCTATGTGTGCATTGGGCCATGATTTTTAGATGAAGAAGAAATATTCATCATCTCTTGCCTTTTCTCTGGGGTTGTCTTTTATGCTGACAAGTCTAGTAGTGAAGTGATGTATATCATGTATGATTTCAGAAAATGTTGATCAGAGTTTGAAATGTAGTAACGGAGTATCTTATTCACATGAATTAACAATTACCTGTGAACAGGATACCGATAGAGACAAACCTGAAGAGGCAACAGATAACAAAGCTGAGCTTCCAGCAATGGTGGAGAAGGTGGTGGAGAACCCCGACAAAGCGGTGGTGGAGAACCCTGGTAATGAGGTGGTGGAGAACCCAGAGAAGGGGGAGATGGAAAAGGCAGATGATGAAGTGGAGGATTATAAGAAAGTTCTCCAAGGTCATACCATCCATGAGGCGGCTCACAGAGGGAATCTGACCCGGGTACAGGAGCTTCTCCGATACTATCCTGATATGATAGAGTAAGTATGGGTCCTCGGGAAGTGACTTTATCTGTGGTAGAAATCCCTCTAATTATTCAATCATCCTATTAAAATTCAATCACCCCCCCACCAACTTTAATAAATTTCATCATCTCCAAAACCATTGAAATAACGAAGAAATAATGGATTAGATGCATGATTTTGAACTATTTTGTCCACTTTCTCTTCTAATAAATATGATCACCCCCCTATTTCATGATAGGAAATTTCCCTTCCTGTGATTGAATTATTAGAGGGATCTCTGCCTGAAAATACTGACTAGAAATGACCATATCGGTCCATCTGTCCTACCATGCGTTCAACCTCAGCATTCTTCTGTAACCGTAGTTATATATGGTAACATACACTGACTGTGACTATATTTTCTTTCAGCCAAGTGAACGAGGCTGGTTGGAATGCTCTTCATATCTCAGCCTCGGAGGGACATCTAGATATGGTCAAGTGGCTGGCAGGAGAGGGTTTGAATCTGAATACGGAGACCCCCACAGGGTACAGTGCCATCCACCTGGCTGCTCTTAGTGGTCATGTTAACACTATGATGGTAAGACTGAGATCATTTCATAAATAGGGAAAGTCAGGGATTTCTAGTGAAGAAGCCTCTATATTAATGTTAGGTAATATTGCTATCTTAGCTCCAACACTCCTCTGCAAAAACAGATTATTTTAATCATAAAGATTTTGGCTCTGTACTTTTTTCTTGAGCCCCTTCAATTTGACAGTGTTTACACTGTCTTCAATTCTATAGACATAATGGTTTTGAAAAAACTAGGTTTGTTCTACTAGTTTTGAGGCAGTTGTAAGAAACTATTGTCTGTAGATCCTGAAAATTGATCCGAGAGTTGTTTCCAGACACCCTCAGAGAATCTAGCAACTACAGTGTAATCTTACTAACGCTGTTATTGGGGGACCAAACTTAAACCACCTTATAGATTTTCAGCCTAAAAAAAGGGCTAAAATAATATGCATTCATCAATTTGGGGGACACCATGTCATTCACCTTATATCAGAATCAGCGCTATATTGTGGCACCTTATAGTGAGGTTGCACTGTATTCTATTAGGTTGTTCTGCTAACCTCTTCAAAAATTAAGGACACGTTGTAGAGCAGCTTCAAATCTTCCTTAAATATTCTGCACTGGATCATTCGCCTGTGCAGTATCTCAGGTTGAATACAATTAATTCCTAGTTTCACAGACATCTGTTTTTCAAACATTGAACTTGAATGTGTGACTATTACAGGTGCTATCTGCAATGGGAGCAGCAGTTTGTTGTAGAACCACTGATCGTCAGACACCATTACATCTAGCTGCTATGAGGTGAGAATTTCACTGGATAATATCTGATCTTCAAAAATTCCACTCACAAAATTAGCATAAGATTCTGTTGGTGAAAATACCATCCAGTCATGTATTTATTAAGTAGCTGTATATCATGTATATGGTCCATTACTATTTATGTATTCAGGTCCATAAGTCAGAAGGCCTGTTTTTTTTTGTTTTAAGCTTGGCTATTAATTGAGCTTTACATTAGAAAAGTATTTTCTGTTCTATATTTTCTCCTCAACATGTTTTTGTGAATTGATATGTTTTATGCAAATAATCCAATTTATGTTGGAGATTGGAGAGTGTTTTCTATTTCACGCTAACCAGCTGTATGGAGCCACCATTAGATAGGTCATAGTTAAGGTAAAATTACTTCAGAGTAGATGGAAATGATATCTGAGCTGACTGGAAGTAACATAAGCTTTGTGGGGAATACCATGTGACACCGACAGTGGCATTGCCTCTGTTATGTCGCATGGCACAAGAACAACGTCACTACTCATAGAGCCTCCTTTTGGGTGTGCAAATATGATGGCCCTCTACAGCCTCTCTTTGCAAAGTAAACACATCTCTAATTGTCAAATCAAATTTCAGTTTTTGTGGAACACCTTTAATATGTCATGGAACATTTATACATGTATATTACAATTCCTGAAGAAAAAGGATATTAATGTGACTTTTCCTTTAACACTGGAAATATGGATTGAATCGATCAGGAGTTTGCTATGACATGATGATGATGATGACATATCTATAATCATAGCTACATGTATCTCAAAAAGGACGTAATATATTTAGAGCCCAATATAATGACTCTGACATAAATTTTCAGTGGTCACTTGAACTCTGTGAAATGGCTGGTGGCTAACCGGGCTCGTGTTGATGCTAAGGATGACTTTGATCGGACTCCGTTGGATCTGGCCGAGGAGTACGAACACGATGACGTGGCCGACTTTCTCAGAACCTGTGAGGAGGAGATGTCCGATCATAACAGCAGTCTAACAACAAATACATCCAGCAGCAAAAATAGGTAATTATTCTCTAATTGGAAACTATTGGCTGGATCATCGTCTTACTTCCCCTTTTCTCCATGAACCAATTAATGATGTTTGCTAAATTGTTCTTAAAGGTGAACTGAAAAGCTTTCCAATGTTCTGTTAAAATGTCATAAAACAAGAACTTCTATAGTTGTTGCAAATATGTGGTAATAGTTCTGTGGGTTATTGTTTTATTTTGGGTATATGAGAAGTCAATACTTGTACCCACAGAAAACGAGAGCCAGAACTTTTGAAAATGTCATTGCTTGCCTCCCGTTGTTTTTGAAACGTCATGACGTTATAGTGGTCCTCGCTCATTCATACGACGTAACATGACATCACATTTAAATAAAAGTTGAATGAAGGAGACCGCTATGACATCATAACGTTCTACAAACCAAGAGAGACAAGCGATGCAAGTTTTCAAGATGGATTTATAACAGGATAACTTAAATATTGTTATTAGTACAATTTTGCAAAATATATTTGCCCCAAAAACGTACAAAAGTTATGTCACATAAGACAAGATGTATAAAGCAACATTTTAGATAAAATTAAAAGCTTTGCAGTTTACCTTTAAGTAATTGAATGAACTTTTCAGTAGATTTCCCATGATGCAATGCAGTGTCTAAAACGATCAGCCCAGATAAACACTGATGTCAGAATGAAGTTTGAGATTAGTCAGCCTAAAGTATTACAGTAAACACAGGTACTATTTTCTTTGGCCTAATGACACTAATATATTACTCCTCAGTAGATACGAGCTGGCCAGTATAGAGGAGGATGTCCACTCAGCTCACAGTGCTCCAGATCAGGAAGGAAATGCCTCCGGAGATAAGGAACCAATCATCACAGATAATAAACAGGTAAATATACCCATCATGTCTTGGAAGACTGGAACTGTTTCAACGGCTATCTACAATGTCTCTGTTGATGTTGATGGACTCATGTTTAAGCAAACAGTGATTAAATTTGGTTCCAATTTGTTCTATCTGGATTGCAGGTACAGTAATCCCTTGAATAATTCAATCACAGGAAGTAAAATTGTCCACCATGAAATCAAAATTAGAACAGGAAGTTGACAAAATGGATGCAAGCCATGCATATAATCCATGATTTCTTCAGTATTATACCCCTCCTCCGCGCAACAAGTTAGGGGGGTATACTGGAATCGGCTTGTCCGTTTTGTCTGTCCATCTGTCTATAGACGCAATTTTGTCCGGACTACTACTCCTAAGATTTTGCTTCTATTTTAATGAAACTTTACATATGTGTTACCTATGATTTGAAGATGTGCATGTCCTTTTTACAAGGCGAAATTATAATTTTTGACATATTTATGATGTTTTGAACTTTACAGGACTTTGCTATTTTCAGGATCTATTCCCATGTAGAGACAAGTTTCTAGTGTAATCAACTACTCCTACTATTTTTATCAGAAGGTTCTGAAACTTTGTAGACATGTTTGAAGATTTGCATCTCCTATTTGTGACATGAAATATTAATTTTTGTCAAAATTACCCAGACTTGGACTTTTTCTGCATATATTCCAATGTATAGAGCATGTTCTTGTGTAATTAACTAGTCACACAGTTATTACTGGATGTTTCTGAAACTTTGTACACATTGTAAACTTTTTGGTCGTCAAGATGTTGATATTATTGTTCTAACCCGGGCTTTCATGCCGGTAAGATGATAGCCTGGCTTGGTTAGGGCGACCGGGCAACTTTACATGTACCCAGAACTAGCTTGCGAGTTCGCTGCTGGGTCTTTACAGCAGTCTGAAAGAAGTTCATAGCCCTGTATCTTTTGCCTCAAGAAATTCCATCAAGAAAGTCGTCATCAAGTTGTTACGAAGTTGAAGATTTTGTTCCAGACTTCTGACATCAAAGGTGGTACAGACGATGGCCAAATGACAAACAAAGACAGCCCCTAAACGTTAAATTTAGACCTAAAGTTTCTGATACATTTCCTCGAGACGGAGTTCCAAAATTGTCTGCTCTAGATAAATCAGGCTGTATATTTATACCATCGACTGACCGATACAACAACATATTTTTCAGTACTGTTTGGACATTTCAAATCATGAACATGCAATTTCGTAAACACAAAAGAAAACATTACGGGAGTATCAAGTACACTCACAGCATGTTAAATGATGAGAACTGGGAAACACAGATTTGTGAACTGGGTCAAAAACATCCCTCCATATTTTTAACGATGCAAATAGGACACTGGAGTGTCAAACAAATCAAAACATTTACCGGGGTATTACGACCCGCCATAGCTATAATATGCAACGTTATAAACCCATACAGACAGGCATCATATATGACATCAAGACTATGCAATACTTAATATTCCATCAATAACTTGTAGAAAACTAATTATCATAAGATGCTGATATCAAGATGCTTATATCTGAATAACTTGTAGAAAACCAATTATCATAAGATGCTGATATCTTACATATCTCCACTATTCTAAGTTGAATGATACCTTGTAAAGTACCATACAACTACAATAAGAATATACAAGAAAATAAATGTCCAGAAAAAGATGAAAGGGCAAAGAAGCCAGATGTGTTGTACCACTTAGCTGGTTGATCAGACCAGACAAAAAGGGAAAACCAACACATCTCCCTCCTTTAGGAACAGACAGTATGCATCCTGCCAGTCCAGTGACAAAAGAAGTAGAAAGAAAAAAAAACAAAAACAAAAACAACAAAAATGGAGCTATATATCAACAAATTACAATGGAGGATACAAAGATGGAAAAACGGTAGTGGAGCATGACGGCCGGACATTAGTCGCCGCCACCTCCTGTAATTCAACACACTCGGGTACATCAGTAGGTACTGAGCTAGTACACAAAGGATTACAACAGGTGAAAAAAACGATGATACAAGCGCTTCCGGAAACAACAAAAATAGAAAAATACAACAAAGCCGGCACACACAATAACACCAAAAGAAATATATGTCAAAATGTCCGAGAAAGAAACGTCATTCGTCAATGTGTCAATGTCATCTAATGGACGAAGGGGAACTGAACTTACCTTGGATAAGGCATGCCATGGTGTGACACGCAAGTGATTGACAATCCGTGTAACGTTAAGGAGGTGGGGAATAGATATTGTAGGGAGCTCAACGGTAGCGGTCAGGAAGGAATAATGGTGCGAAGTCGTAGCGACACGCTTCACTTTCCAATCTACACCAGAAAAAGTACAATTACCTGGACTGAGCAAAAATAAACCATATTCCAAAAAATGAGAAATGGTTCGCTGGCCAGCACAATGCTCAGAGATACGTTCACCAAAGGTTTGTAATACAAATTCACCAGTAGAAAGTTCAAACAGCTTGCTGGAAGTATCGTTAGATCTGATAAGACGAATCATACATGCAGGGTTTGAGCTGTTCGTTAAGAGACTCATGATACATGGAATGTGATTCTTCTGCAACTGGACATTACCATAACACACGCGAGGAGATTGTCCGGAACATCCGCTGGGCACAAATACCAACCAGTCTTAGTATCGAGACCAATATGATCAACAGGAAAAACAACTTGCAAATAATGTTCAGGAGCCTGGATCGGCATGGCCCAAGACTGCAACCCATACTCGACATATGCACCGTCATCGATTAATGGCAGTGTGGCCACATAAGTAAGAGTATCTGCATTCCAGATCGGATGAACCAAGACGTGGCGATAGTATATGGACGTTGAGAAAGTTCATGAAAACGCCGGTTAAAAGCAATGTGAGTTTCTTCAGATTTTTGTGTTATATTGTCCAACTCACCTTTTAACCTTTCGTCCTCATGTGCCGACACGAACTGCGTGGTCACGTGCATACGAATCTCCGCCCATGTCGTAGTCTCCCTGTTTTTACCTGCCAGGAAATGTTCAATCTCGCGATGTAGGGGTCCCACAGACGTTCAAGCAGCGATCTGTGCTGCGGCGCCTGTAACTCCATTTGATGCTGTGATAGCTAGTGTCACATCATCTGCCCACTCGCACACTTCTTTCGGAGACACACCGTCACATTTCTGAATAGCCGAAATATGGTCCTTTACACGCTCTCGTTCCAAACGTTGATTTTCCTTCACATTCAAATCCCTCCGTACTGATTCTACAAGGCCTGTCACTCCCTCGGCGATGGCCTTTAACTCCTGGAGTTTTACTGGACTCTCCATTGTCCCTGATTAAGTAGGCAGCTGTCGTCGAATGCCAGATGGCGTTTCTCTGTTGTCTTCGTCTTGGCTATGGTAGAATTCCTCAGAGGTCCCGTCGGAGGTGCCAATGTAAACTTTTTGGTCGTCAAGATGTTGATATTATTGTTCTAACCCGGGCTTTCGTGCCGGTATTAAAGATGATAGCCTGGCTTGGTTAGGGCGACCGGGCAACTTTACATGTACCCAGAACTAGCTTGCGAGTTCGCTGCTGGGTCTTTACAGCAGTCTGAAAGAAGTTCATAGCCCTGTATCAAGAAATTACATCAAGAAAGTCGTCATCAAGTTGTTATGAAGTTGAAGATTTTATTCCAGACTTCTGACATCAAAGGTGGTACAGACGATGGCAAAATGACAAACAAAGACAGCCCCTAAACGTTAAATTTAGACCTAAAGTTTCTGATACATTTCCTCGAGACGGAGTTCCAAAATTGTCTGCTCTAGGTAAATCAGGCTGTATATTTATACCATCGACTGACCGATACAACAACATATTTTTCAGTACTGTTTGGACATTTCAAATCATGAACATGCAATTTCGTAAACACAAAAGAAAACATTACGGGAGTATCAAGTACACTCACAGCATGTTAAATGATGAGAACTGGGAAACACAGATTTGTGAACTGGGTCAAAAACATCCCTCCATATTTTTAACGATGCAAATAGGACACTGGAGTGTCAAACAAATCAAAACATTTACCGGGGTATTACGACCCGCCATAGCTATAATATGCAACGTTATAAACCCATACAGACAGGCATCATATATGACATCAAGACTATGCAATACTTAATATTCCATCAATAACTTGTAGAAAACTAATTATCATAAGATGCTGATATCAAGATGCTTATATCTGAATAACTTGAAGAAAACCAATTATCATAAGATGCTGATATCTAAGTTGAATGATACCTTGTAAAGTACCATACAACTACAATAAGAATATACAAAAAAAAATAAATGTCCAGAAAAAGATGAAAGCTAGGGCAAAGAAGCCAGATGTGTTGTACCACTTAGCTGGTTGATCAGACCAGCCAAAAGGGAAAACCAACACATCTCCCTCCTTTAGGAACAGACAGTATGCATCCTGCCAGTCCAGTGACAAAAGAAGTAGAAAGAAAAAAACAAAAAACAAAAAACAAAAACAACAAAAATGGAGCTATATATCAACAAATTACAATGGAGGATACAAAGATCGAAAAACGGTAGTGGAGCATGACGGCCGGACATTAGTCGCCGCCACCTCCTGTAATTGAACACACTCGGGTACATCAGTAGGTACTGGGCTAGTACACAAAGGATTACAACAGGTGAAAAAACGATGATACAAGCGCTTCCGGAAACAACAAAAATAGAAAAATACAACAAAGCCGGCACACATAATAACACCAAAAGAAATATATGTCAAAATGTCCGAGAAAGAAACGCCATTCGTCAATGTGTCAATGTCATCTAATGGACGAAGGGGAACTGAACTTACCTTGGATAAGGCATGCCATGGTGTGACACGCAAGTGATTGACAATCCGTGTAACGTTAAGGAGGTGGGGAATAGATATTGTAGGGAGCTCAACGGTAGCGGTCAGGAAGGAATAATGGTGCGAAGTCGTAGCGACACGCTTCACCTTCAAATCTACACCAGAAAAAGTACAATTACCTGGACTGAGCAAAAATAAACCATATTCCAAAAAATGAGAAATGGTTCGCTGGCCAGCACAATGCTCAGAGATACGTTCACCAAAAGTTTGTAATACAAATTCACCAGTAGAAAGTTCAAACAGCTTGCTGGAAGTATCGTTAGATCTGATGAGACGAATCATACATGCAGGGTTTGAGCTGTTCGTTAAGAGACTCATGATACATGGAATGTGATTCTTCTGCAACTGGACATTACCATAACACACGCGAGGAGATTGTCCGGAACATCCGCTGGGCACAAAATACCAACCAGTCTTAGTATCGAGACCAATATGATCAACAGGAAAAACAACTTGCAAATAATGTTCAGGAGCCTGGATCGGCATGGCCCAAGACTGCAACCCATACTCGACATATGCACCGTCATCGATTAATGGCAGTGTGGCCACATAAGTAAGAGTATCTGCATTCCAGATCGGATGAACCAAGACGTGGCGATAGTATATGGACGTTGAGAAAGTTCATGAAAACGCCGGTTAAAAGCAATGTGAGTTTCTTCAGATTTTTGTGTTATATTGTCCAACTCACCTTTTAACCTTTCGTCCTCATGTGCCGACACGAACTGCGTGGTCACGTGCATACGAATCTCCGCCCATGTCGTAGTCTCCCTGTTTTTACCTGCCAGGAAATGTTCAATCTCGCGATGTAGGGGTCCCACAGACGTTCAAGCAGCGATCTGTGCTGCGGCGCCTGTAACTCCATTTAATGCTGTGATAGCTAGTGTCACATCATCTGCCCACTCGCGCACTTCTTTCGGAGACACACCGTCACATTTCTGAATAGCCGAAATATGGTCCTTTACATGCTCTCGTTCCAAACGTTGATTTTCCTTCACATTCAAATCCCTCCGGACTGATTCTACAAGGCCTGTCACTCCCTCGGCGATGGCCTTTAACTCCTGGAGTTTTACTGGACTCTCCATTGTCCCTGATTAAGTAGGCAGCTGTCGTCGAATGCCAGATGGCGTTTCTCTGTTGTCTTCGTCTTGGCTATGGTAGAATTCTTCAGAGGTCCCGTCGGAGGTGCCAATGTAAACTTTTTGGTCGTCAAGATGTTGATATTATTGTTCTAACCCGGGCTTTCGTGCCGGTATTAAAGATGATAGCCTGGCTTGGTTAGGGCGACCGGGCAACTTTACATGTACCCAGAACTAGCTTGCGAGTTCGCTGCTGGGTCTTTACAGCAGTCTGAAAGAAGTTCATAGCCCTGTATCTTTTGCCTCAAGAAATTCCATCAAGAAAGTCGTCATCAAGTTGTTACGAAGTTGAAGATTTTATTCCAGACTTCTGACATCAAAGGTGGTACAGACGATGGCCAAATGACAAACAAAGACAGCCCCTAAACGTTAAATTTAGACCTAAAGTTTCTGATACATTTCCTCGAGACGGAGTTCTAAAATTGTCTGCTCTAGGTAAATCAGGCTGTATATTTATACCATCGACTGACCGATACAACAACATATTTTTCAGTACTGTTTGGACATTTCAAATCATGAACATGCAATTTCGTAAACACAAAAGAAAACATTACGGGAGTATCAAGTACACTCACAGCATGTTAAATGATGAGAACTGGGAAACACAGATTTGTGAACTGGGTCAAAAACATCCCTCCATATTTTTAACGATGCAAATAGGACACTGGAGTGTCAAACAAATCAAAACATTTACCGGGGTATTACGACCCGCCATAGCTATAATATGCAACGTTATAAATCCATACAGGCAGGCATCATATATGACATCAAGACTATGCAATATTTAATATTCCATCAATAACTTGTAGAAAACTAATTATCATAAGATGCTGATATCAAGATGCTTATATCTGAATAACTTGTAGAAAACCAATTATCATAAGATGCTGATATCTTACAACATGCTTAATATGGTTTGAAGATGTGCATCTCTTATTTATGACCTGAAATATTTGGTCAAAATTACCAGGCCTTCAAATGAATTTCTTCAAATATTCATGTAATGAGTGCTGATAACCTGATCCGCAAGCAGTATTTTACATCATATTCATATCATATTCCATCATTATACCCCCGCCCTGCAATAAAGCTGGGGGAGGGGAACAGGATCGGCTTGCCCATCCTGTAGATAAAATTTTGTCCGAACTAAATACTCCTAAAATTTTGCTTCTATGCGATCCACACATTTGTTACAGAGTTATGGCTCTTCCTATCCTTGGGTTTTATTTATACTACTATTTTAATATTACTCACAACGGGAGACTTGTGTCTTGCAGGGCGGGGGTATCTCAGTTATAACAGAGATAACAGTTACATCTACTTTCCAGTGAGTTGAATCGTGACTGAATTATTAGAACAGCCATTTGAATTTTGTCCCCAAAATTGAGAAAGGGGGGGGGGGATTTTGATAGGGGGATTAAATAATAAGAGTGATTACCGTAAACTACCATGTTTTTGCATGGAATGAAGCGCTGTTGAAGAATTGCTGGATTCACACTTAGAACATTACTCATATGGTACATGTATAATTTATCAGACAAACGGAGTGTAAATCGTACTTTAATAAGTGTATATATTGTTACGTCAGCTTTTACCATAACGGAAAGACGTGTGAAGTCAAGGATTAACAATCGAATATTTATTTACAATACTAAAATCATATACAATTTAGTAAGGTTAATATAACAAATAGATGTGTGAAATATAGTCTTACTGTTCAATGCTATACCGGTGTACACTTTACAGTCCTTGTTGATGCGCACAAATCACTCTTCTGAATAATGGTAACCCAACACTGCTCAGTTGCAAACAGTCCCAGTAAATGTTCAATAAACGATAGCCGTTAACAAATAGCATATAGATTACGCAGCAGCCAACAGTTAATACACAGGAGTAAATAATCCAGCAGTCCGTAGTTACAGGCAAAGGTAAATTCAGATAGTAACACCGTATAACAGACCCACATAAAAAGCCAGTTTGAATTCCCTCCTGAATGACTGAGTGATGCACTATTTATACTCTATGAGGCATTCCAGATCATTCTGCCAATCAAGAAGCTTCTGGAATACACAGCATTACCGCATCATCTGACCTAGATACAATTTACAATAGTCTTCCAGAAAGCTCTTAAGTGGTTGACCCACATAATAGTATGTAAACAAGCTTGCGTCAGCCCTAGATTCCAGAAACATCCACAATGTCTAATAATAGACTACAATACCATGACAGTATGGCTTAAATGATGCATGCATATGCTCATGATTACAGGGTGTGACATCAAGTACACCAAGGACAATTACGAGTGATGACGAACAGACAGATGACACACCAGAGTCCCCTGGCCGGACAGACGAGGATATTGAGGTAAGACGCGAGTATATATAAATAAGATGACAGGCTGGGCCTTTACAAAAGATGTCTACTGGATTCTCATCATTGATAAAATTGTATTGCCATAACTTTAAAATAAAGATAATCTATTGGTGAAACATCAGTGGAAGAATTTATGATCAGTAAACACTCTAATGATGTAATTTCTCACCTGGAAATGAATGGCGTATTCAAATTAATTGAAACAAGAACTTGATTGAATTATATAAAATCATTAATTTCTCCCTACTTTAAGAGTGGTATTAGTACTAGTAAATTAAAAATTCAACACATTTAAGTGGGCTAATCAAAGTTTGACCCCAAATTTGGAGATGATTGAATGTGAGTGATTGAATTATTAAAACCTGAATATTATCTGTTATAGTCAGAGAGAACATGAATTGCAGGCAAGCACCTAAAAGGTGCGTGGACCCCTCAGCCTGTTTTTTTTTAGTCAAGTAGGATCAGGGCTGCATCTAGAGCCAGTTTAGTTTTGGAAAACATATGGACACCCAAAACTCAAATGAAACAAAAAATGAAAGTGTTGTTGTTGTTGTTCAATTTGAAAGGATTTCTGAAGGAAATACTCCTAGAAAAAGCTTCTGGAAGCCTCAATATCGATCCGATTGCATAGCTGGGTATTGAATTTCATGTTAATAAACCTTTGTTTTGTGATTGATCACAGGCTCTTTGCGCCGAAATTCACTTAAAAAAATTGGACCCTCAATAATGAATTACGAAAAGGAACTGGGAGTTTGGGATCGGAACCTGCAAAAATCCCTGGATACCGTATATAACAGACTTCGGTTTCACGGGAGTGGTGTGCTGGGATTACAGCATGCAAGGAAGTGTAGCTTTATCAGTGGCAATTTATGCATTGCACAAGTGTGATAACAAGTAAACACACTTATTGACACAGGCCCACCCTTATCATTATTTTTTTTGGGGGGGGGGGGCATAAGCTCCAGGTATGCAAACTGATTCAAAATTGCACACAGTCAGGCTAAAAATGGGCTCTCCTAATCACTCGTTTTACATAATTTCCAAGGTACAGTAACATGTTTGGTGACAATAATTGAAGCATTATGTTGTACTAGTTAAATGTGTGGACACAAATATGGTTCATGCAAAAGTTTTAGATAAATCATATGTTACATGTAGAATAGAATGATTTAATAGCATAATAGCAAAATTTAAGAAAAATGTTGTCCTTCATTCAATGAGAATCATGAATGGACCAGGCTTTCTTTTATCAGGGAACCTTCAAAATTCACAACGAAACATGCAACCAAGGGTTCCAGATGGGCATAGATAACAGTGCAAAAGCTAAGCCATCAATAAATTAAAAAATTTAAAAAAATTAAAAATCATGAAATTATCACAGCCATCTGAAAATCTAATCATTTCATCTGTCAACATTCAGGAAGCGCTCACCAAAGTTTGGTCAGGCCCGACTTGATAGATCTGCAGATATTCAGCGGACAAGAACATGTTGATGGGCATAGATAACAGTGCAGAAGCTAAGCCATCAATAAATAATAAAAATTTTTTTTTTAAATCATGACATCATCATAGCCATCTGAAAATCTAATCATTTCATCTGTCAACATTCAGGAAGCTCTCACCAAAGTTTGGTCAGGCCCGACTTCATAGATCTGCAGATATTCAGCGGACAAGAACATGTTGATGGGCATAGATAACAGCGCAAAAGCTACGCCATCAATAAATAATACAAACAATAATTAAAAATCATGACATCATCATAGCCATCTGAAAATCTAATCATTTCATCTGTCAACATTCAGGAAGCTCTCACCAAAGTTTGGTCAGGCCCGACTTCATAGATCTGCAGATATTTAGCGGACAAGAAAATGTTGACGGACGGACGCTAGGACGGACGGACGTACGTACATGGCAACGACAAGACCCCACAGCCCTATGGG
>JAVTVY010043842.1:0-20960 GCA_036873755.1 Hanleya hanleyi
GAAATACAGGGGAATGCATTTCCGAGATCCTCCTTGCTCGACGTTGACGACACGGGTCAAGGTCGTTCTTTCACATTCCCGCGCAGTACACGGTCCTGATTCAAACTGTTCTCTACACAAACGGGTAACCGTTACACTGCCCCCGCCTTTCTAAATCATGACGTCCCCGTCATGGCCGTACGGGTCTCTCCGTCCAGGGTGCCGTTACAGTTCCAGTTGTACAGTTCGAATCAACTAAAACAAAACTGTTCGCCAATCACGGGCCATCAGGGCCGGCGAAATCACTAGGTGGTCGCCCTCCGGCGGTCTGGCCGGGCCACCACGACATTAGGTCCAACAAACTTCCTTCACAGAATTACCTGGGCGGCTAGCAGAGCCGCCCCACGACATTAGGTCCACTGGGCTGCACGCTCAGTTGGAGGGGTCCGGCTTCCCTCCTTTTACGGTACACGGGCTGAGACGTCAGCACGTAATCGTGCAACCTACGAGGCTTCACCACTCGCCGACCGCGGGTCGTCGTCGCGTGTGTGGGGGCTGCCTCACCCTCGGCCACTTCCTCGGGCTCGTCCTCCAACTCGCTGTCCGGCGTTCCCCGCGGTTCCAACTCAAATTCGGCCTGCCAGGCCGGCGGCCGGATGACGCGTCCACTCCGGCTCGTCTGGGGCTGGCCTATGGGCGGCTGCACGGCTAACGGGTGGGTCACGGCGTAAGGCTCTGCCTGAGCCGTTTCCGGCCCCTGCTGGTCGCCGCCATCGTCACTGTCGCTCTCCGACGGCGTATCGTCACCCTCCACGTCCAACCGCGGATAACATGGTTTGACCCGGTCAACATGGACGACCTGTCGCCTCCCGTCGTCACTCCGGATCCGGTAGGTAACGTCCGACAATGCCGCCTCCACCACAAACGGTCCCAGCCACCGGTCTCGAAGCTTTCGTATCTGTCCTGGCCGGGTCACTACGGTATGCAGATAGACCTGGTCTCCGGGGCCGAATCTTTGCGCCTTGGCCTTCAGGTTGTAAAGGCGCTTCTGCCGTCTCAGGGCCTTCCCACTGTTTTCTCTCGCATCCTCGTGGACGTCCACTAGGTGGTCACGAAGGTCCCCGACCCACGGCACGGGCTCCGTTCTCTCACTCGGGGGAGCCCCAACTGTCAGGTGAGCTGGTAGAGTCACCTCCCGGCCAAACGTCATCATATTCGGCGTATACCCCGTAGTCTCGTGTGCGGCCGCACGGTACGCCATCAGTCTCAGTGGAATATACACGTCCCAATCGTCGGGGTGGCGGACGGCACTAGCATGAAGCATCTGACCCAGAGTCCTGTTGAACCTCTCAACTTGGCCGTTAGACTGCGGATGGTACGCCGTCGTCCGCGTCTTCTTCATGCCGAGGATCCGGCACATCCCCTCGAACACTTTGCTCTCAAAGTTCCGCCCCTGGTCCGAATGTATCAGGGAGGGGACACCGAACCGGCTGACGTACAAGTCAATGACAGCCTGGGCCACCGTCTCCGCTTCTTGGTCCGGAAGTGCCACAGCCTCCACCCACTTCGTGAAATAGTCACAGATAACTACAATATGCAGATTTCCTCTCGTCGTCAGGGAGAGAGGACCCATCAAGTCCACGGCGATACGTTCTCCGGGGCATCCCGTCATCATCCCGCGGTGCTGTCCCCGGGGTTTCTTCCCGGCCTGCTTCCTCCGACTGCACGTGTCGCAGCTCCGGCACCACTGTCGAACGTCACGCTGCAGGCCAACCCAGGCGTATGCTTGTCGCACCTTCCTCAACGTTTTAAACACTCCCAGGTGTCCTCCAGTCGGGCTGTCATGACACTCCTTGAGTATCCTCTTTTGCAGGGCCCTCGGGACCACCAGTAACTTGGCCTTCTCCGGGCCTCGCAAGTCATAACAACGTCGCACCAGGAGGTCTCCTTCCAGGGACAAGGCGTCGTATGCTCCCCACAGCGCCTTGGTTACCCCGCTGTGTTGACAGACCAGGTCCCACCGAGGTCTGGTACCAGCCTTCACCCATTCAATCACCGGAAGTAGCTCGGGGTCTGCAGCTTGGGCCGCTGCAAAGTCCTCGTTGGGTGGAGATATGGTCACAGCCCGGGCCGCCGCCGTCTCTCCGTCTTCGGTCTCGGAGGAACGACCACACTGCTTGCACGGACGTCTGCTCATCGCGTCCGCATTCTGATGCTTACGGCCTGGTCGGTGGACGATGTCGAATTGATAGGTCGACAGAGCTTGGATCCACCTTGCGAGTTGTCCCTCCGGCTCTTTGAATCTCATGAGCCACCTCAAGGACCCGTGGTCGGTGCGCAGTAGGAACTTCTTCCCGTAGAGGTAGTGCCGCCATGACTTAATGAAGTGGACCACCGCCAGGAGTTCGCGCCTGGTCACGCAGTATGCCTTCTCAGCCTTGGTGAGTACCCTGCTGCCATAGGCCACCACCCTCTCCTGTCCGTCGATCTCTTGGGACAGGACGGCTCCGATGCCCCAGCCGCTGGCATCCGTGTCCAGGATAAACGGTTTGGACATGTCGGGCATGGCTAGGATGGGCGCCGCTATCATCTTCTCCTTCAGGGTCTCAAATGCGATCTGGCAATCGTCGGTCCACACGAAGCTCTTCTCCTTCTGGGTAAGTTGATGCAGGGGCGCTGCCACGGTCGCAAAGTCTTGGACGAACCTCCGGTAATAGCTACACAATCCGAGGAAACTCCGTACCTCGGTCTGGGAGACTGGGGTGGGCCAGTCTCTCACAGCCTGGACCTTCTCCGGTTCCGTCTCGATACCGGCGCCGGACACGACGTGTCCCAGGTAGGTGACTTTTCGGGCGCCAATGACACACTTGGAGGGTTTCAACTTAAGCCCGTGAAGTTGTAGTCTCTGGAACACCACCTCCAAGTTGGCCAGCATCTCGGTAAACGTCTTCCCGAACACGATGATATCGTCGAGGTAAATGAGGCACGTCTCGTAGTGCAGACCGGCCAATACTGCTTCCATCAGGCGTTCAAAGGTTCCTGGGGCGTTGCACAGCCCAAATGGCGTAACGCGGAACTGGTACAGGCCTTTCCGGGTGGAAAACGCGGACTTGCATCGATCTTCCGGCGTCAATTCAACCTGCCAGTACCCGGACATCAGGTCGAGGGTAGACCACCACTGTGCCCCGTTCAGTGCGTCAAGGCTGTCATCGATCCTCGGCAGAGGATATGCGTCTTTCTCCGTGACGTCATTCAGGGCCCGGTAATCGACGCAGAATCTAGATTTCCCGTCCTTCTTCTTCACCAGGACGACAGGGGCCGACCACGGTCCCTCGGAGGGCTCGACCACACCTCGTCGTAACATCTCGTCAACCTGCTTGTCGATCTCCCATCGAGCATGGAGGGGCGGTCTTCTAGGTGGAATACGGATCGGGGGTGCACTTCCCGTCTTTATCTGATGCTGCACCCTGGTGGTACGTCCGAGGTCATCATCATCGACAGCGAACAAACCAGCGTGTCGACTCAGCATTCGTTCCACTTCCCCCAGCTGGGCTGCATTCAGGCCATCCTTGGACTTCTCCAACGCCGGCCGCATATATGCCGGCAGGGTCGTCGTCCGCGCCCTCGGTTCCGTAGGCTCTTCCGGGGCATCACCTAGGGTGGACATACTCCCACAGAAGGTACCCGCATGGACGACTGTAGACTCGTCGGAGGCGTTCAGCATGCGAATAGGCACACTACCATCAGATGCAACTCGAGAGAGTGTTCTTGCCAGGACTAGGCCGGTCTTCTCGGTAAATGCGAGCTCCCCCTCCACTAGTCCAATCTCCCCCGGCGGTGCGTCTCCCACCCTGGCCGGGGCGAGCATCTGAGTTCTGGGCGGTATGGTGATGGTCTCAGCCAGGGCCAACCGGTAGCAATCGAAACTCCCCACGACCTCGCATTTCAGGTACTTGCCGCCCAGCTTCAATCGATGGCCTCTCGCGTCAAGTATACAGCCGTGGCGATACAGGAAGTCGTACCCCAAGATGGCGTCGATGGACAAGTCTCCCACAACCAGCGTGTGCTTCCACACCGTCCCCTGGATCGATATCCTGAAGTCTCCCTCTCCGAGTAAAGGCATATGGGAACCGTCAGCTACCTTGATGGACTCGTACCGGGAGTCTCGAAGGACTGGTTTCACATCTGGGTCAAGCTGTTCCCATATCCGGCGGCTGATCAAGGAGATAGATGCTCCGGAGTCCACACAGCACATCAACTTCACCGGTCCGATAGACGCGGGTAGGTATATCCCTGCTTCTCCCTGGTTATGAAGCGCAGGCTTGGGTCCCTGGGGCTTTGGCGGATTCCCGGACCCGGGCGGTCGTCTCGGGGGCGGGGAGGATGAACGTCTAGGGCACGCCGCCCTAAAATGGCCGTCTTCTCCGCATCTCCAACATCCCCGTCGTGGTTGTCTTCCCGTCCTCTGCCCCCGCCTTGAACTTGAGCGTCCCCGTCCTGGGAAGCGCCTCTTAAATTCCTCCATCAGGGCAGCAATCTCTGCCCGCAGTCGGGCCTGCGCGTCCTCATCCTCCTCAGGAACGCCAGCCGGGATGTCTTCTCCTGCAGCGGCTCTGGCCGTGGGGTCGGGACGTCGACGCTGGGCGTCTTGGAAGGCCTCTACTTCCACGGCGGCATGCACAGCCTCGTCTAGGGACTTCGGACGGCACTGCCAGACTTTGAACCGTAAGTCTTCTTCAATCGCCTCAAAGAATTGGTCACGGGCCAGGGTGTCTTGGACCTCATCACCGGCGTCGGGGTAGGCCATCTGGCTGAGTCTCACCAAAGCTTGGCCCAGTTCGGGTAGATCTTCTCCCCTCAGTCGTCGCCTGGACTTCAGCTTGGACTTATACAGCTCTGTTTGGTTAGGGGGTGCGAAGCGTCTCTCCAAGGCATCACGTAGGCAGATGAAATTTGCCTCCCCTGGTTTCATCTTCAGACTAGAGAGGACCTGTTGTGCTGGCCCTCGCAGGGAGACGGCTAAGTGTTGTCCCTTCTCTTCCAGCGTCCACTGGTTTAAGGCTGCGCAATATTCAAAATGTACCAGGTGATCTCTCCAGGGCGTACTTCCATCGTAGGTCGAAGCCTTAACCAACGTCTTACGGGAAACAGGGATGGTCGTGACTGTGGCTCTCCCACTGGTATCATCCGCGGAATGGTGCCCTTCTGCGACCCGGTCGCAAATCGTCTGTTCCCGTACAGGCTGGTCTATGGGGGTGCTGGAAGTACCCTCTTCGGCCCTGGGTGTGGACGTGTGCGCTGGGGCTCCCATCATCGCCTGATTGAAGGTCGCCCGCATCGTCTGCATCTCTGCCTGTAAGCTCTTGAGGCCCTCCAGTAGCGTTCGGATAGTCGACGAAGTCTCAGTCTCAGCGATGGCAGGCGTTGACATCTCGGACGGTGCTCCCTCCGGACTCCCGTCTCCTGTCGTCGCCGATGTCGCTGAACCAGGCAATCCCGTCCTCAATCGCTCCCTCCCCTGTAGGATAGCTCGTAGACCCGCTATGTTCGTACGCCTCGGTGTTGCTAGGGAACTCATGGGTAATGGAGTTGTCAGCAGGACGTGGTTGTCGGTCATCTCTAGTAGTCGGTTGTTCTCCTCTGTTGTAGATCAGGCCAGATCCCACCGCTGCCACCAGTTTTCTCCGTGTAACGTGTACGAGCAGGACCAGTCGTAGTGTTTAGAAGAAAACGAATCAATAACCGGGATTGCCCACTGGCATTCTGGCCGTCACCGTCGTTAACCCCTTCACTAGTAGAGATCCGGGGCTCGAAGAGATGATCACAACCCTACAAGGATGACTGACGCTCATGTAAAGGTCTATTATGGTATATTCTGCACAAATAGTATACGCGGTTACAAATAATGGCGTAGAACCGCGTGGCTTAGACAGAATGTCTAAGGAGATGTAACGTTAAGATATTTACACATATGTACAGACACTAGGAGAGTGTTTGCAAATAAACTTGATGGATATATATACGTGATGTAAGAGGATGTGTGCACACAAGTTAACGGATACATACACTTGGTGTGTGCACGTAAGGTTCACGGATACGTGCCCCTGAGAAAGTGCGTGCATATAGAGTTAGCGTATCCCTGGTGTATATGTGGATAATAGACGAGAATGTGTGCAGTTTAAGTTTGATGTTATATGATAATAAGATATATATGAGAGTGTATGCATATAACTTTATAGTTAACATAGTGCTTTAATGCGCGATAAGGGCGGCCTGGCTGCTGGCCCTTCTCTTCTGGGGGTAAGGGCGGCCTGGCTGCTGGCCCTTCTCTTCCGTCGTTGGGACGTTAAGGATATAACGCCCTCTCCAGGAATGGCACCCAGTCGTTGGAACGTTAAGGATATAACGCTCTCTCCAGGAATGGCACCCCGTCGTTGAAACGTCAAGGCCCGTTGGAACGTTACGGCGGCAACGTTCTCTCCAATATACAGATACCCTCAGGCGTTGGAACGTCACGGCAGTGACGCTCTCTCCAGATATAGCACCCAGTCGTTGGAACGTTAAGGATATAACGCTCTCTCCAGAGACGTGGCAACTCGGCGTGTACTTCACCCCCCAGTCGTCGGAGCTTGACCGTAACTTGTCAGCTCACCAGTCTGCTTCCTGCACAGGTAAGTATAGCCCGGCGTCTCAACCCTTACGGCTGCTGCGACCCGTCTATAGACACGCCTGTGACTACACGACGATCTCTCAGGTAAGTATCACGCACCACTCAACTCTCATGGACCGTCAGGACAATTACTCGGGTATATCATGTGCTATTACTACTTCATCTGGTACCGATGTAACATCGTACGGTCTGTAAACTTTGTTACCACTTTTACATCGGTAAAAGGAAGCTCGCCCTCTGTAACGTGTGATAAATACACGTGTCCTACAGGAATCTGTATATCTTGTTACCGCTTTTACATCGGTAAAAGTGAGCCCACCTGCACCGTGCCTTTATGCGTGATAAATACGCATGTTCTCCCCGTGGGACCTGTGGTCTGTGTTTCTTTATTTAACGTGTGACAAATACACGTTTCCCTCTTGAAAGATCTGTGTTCTGTAGATGTCTGCATTGAACGTGTGATAAATACACGTCTCCTTCCAGTTGAATCTGTAAGCTGTATCTGTTTGTGTGATCTGTGTGCTGTATCTTTCTTGTGTGTTGTGTGCTGTATCTTTCTCGACGGTAGAATGGTGATCGGTCTGGCTGGACTGGTACTGTACTGTTTATGATCTGTGCGTCTTTATCTGCTCGTATGTGTGATAAAGACACATGTCATTCCAGTTGAATCTGTAACTTGTCCATGGCCAGCTATACGCCGTCTGTGTAACTGTTTGCGGCCCTCACTGCTCCCAAGCGCCCGGCCCAGTTTATCGATGTTTCCCGACGAAAATAGCCCGCCGCCTGTGTCTCGTCTCGGCCCGCCGGCTGTAATACTGCGACCGCTTTCGTCCCGTAAAGCGTTGCCCGCTATCGGCGACGAATAAACAGGCTCCACGGTACGTTGTAGGATTATGGCAGGGGGAAACTTGGTTGATATATCCTTGTATTTAGTGCAGTTGGATACTTCTGGGGAGGGAGGGAATCTCCTGACTATAGTCATACACCGCTACACGGTCAAGAAGATCAACAAATATTGTGGCTTAAGTCTCAGTGCAGCGAGATAGCACAGCAATATTGTCGAAATTATCAACCTACTGGTATAGACACTAAAGCCCTATTTTATACTGAACTTAGAACATGCAAGTTGCCTAAATGTGCTACAGGCAAACGCATGTCTCGTTACAGTGTTATAGAATTCCCCCAACTACATGTACATACAACACGCCAGTAACGTGTTCCCTAAATTATAGTATAACCACAAACACGTTTCCACACCGAAAATGCGAGCCGCAAATTCTCATTGGATTGGCGTGTTTTCACAGGTTACACTAGCTACAGGATTTATAATCTTTTAGATTCCCAGGCCGAAACAACTGCCTTTTACGCCCAACCGTAAATTATGCCGGAAATCAATAAGTTACAGGCTGACCTGGACGTGTTTCTCCAGCCCTCTATTTCTGGTCTGACCCCGCTCTCTCCGTTCGTCCGAGCTTATATAGGGCTACCGCTCTTCCGTGAATAAAGGTAGAAACAGAACCGTTCTCCTGCAGATAAAATTAGCACAAGTCGACGATGCCAGCGCCCTCTTTATTGTCACTTACACCACACTTCCCCGAACCGTTTATATGGACCTCGCTGAATAAATCTGGCTATGGAAGAACAAACCATAATTCATAACTAACGTAATCGTTAAATATCAGCTTCCAACTCGCTTTGGTAAGCGGGAAATACAGGGGAATGCATTTCCGAGATCCTCCTTGCTCGACGTTGACGACACGGGTCAAGGTCGTTCTTTCACATTCCCGCGCAGTACACGGTCCTGATTCAAACTGTTCTCTACACAAACGGGTAACCGTTACATTACGATGAGCTAAAGTTACTCGAATTGCGCAGTGCACTATGGGAAGGAACCATGGTCGATTTCCAAACTGTCCCACGATGTATTGCTGATAGAGTAAGACCAATATTTCCCCTTCCATGGTCGGCTTCAATAACGGTCGGGCCCAATCCGCAATACATTGCAACCATGAGCCTGGACACTAGAGCTCAAAGAATGAATTCCCATTGCCGTTAGAATAAGGTGGACCCCCCCACCCGCTTTGTCATGGACGGACTGCACTGATGCTACTCCCCTCACAGAGACGCCCCAATGCTTGACAACCTTCTGTTTTGGCATTAGAGATTCCAAGTGATTCGCCATTGCTGCCAGAATAAGATCGACACCGCCTTAATCTTACACACATTGTACAATGTTGTACAAACTCAAACTCAGTAAGGCAGCATAGGCTCGCAGCTAGACACCAGTATCAAGTGAGTGAGTTCTCATCGCAGAAATAATGAGATTTGTCCCTCCATTGTCATAGATGTTTTTCTTGATACAGGATATACCCCGCTACAAATACGCAAAGCTTTACAAGCTGCTTTCTGGATACTTGGATTTTCGGTTTCTATGTTCTCATCTCGGCCAAATAAAATGTACCCCTTGGAGATAGGAATCCTCAGAATGGTTCTTCATTGTATTGTGTTCAACGAAAACACAGCTGTAGATTTCAGCCAATCAGCAAACAACATCCTGCTTATATTGACCAATCAGATCACTTGTTTACCTCGACCATGGCGAACGTGACAACAGTTTCGAAAACACCATAGCTTGAAGGAAACCCGATGGCAGATGAACACGCACCATGAACACATGAACACGCACCATGAACACGCACCATGAACACATGAACACGCACCATGAACACGCATCATGAACACATGAACACGCACCATGAACACGCACCATGAACACATGAACACGCACCATGAACACGCATCATGAACACATGAACACGCACCATGAACACATGAACACGCACCATGAACACATGAACACGCACCATGAACACATGAACACGCACCATGAACACGCACCATGAACACATGAACACGCACCATGAACACGCACCATGAACACATGAACACGCACCATGAACACGCACCATGAACACATGAACACGCACCATGAACACACACCATGAACACATGAACACGCACCATGAACACATGAACACGCACCATGAACACATGAACACGCACCATGAACACATGAACACGCATCAAGAACACGCACCATGAACACATGAACACGCACCATGAATACGCACCATGAACACGCACCATGAACACGCACCATGAACACATGAACACGCACCATGAACACGCACCATGAACACATGAACACGCACCATGAACACATGAACACGCACCATGAACACGCACCATGAATACGCACCATGAACACATGAACACGCACCATGAACACATGAACACGCACCATGACACGCACCATGAACACGCACCATGAACACGCACCATGACCACATGAACACGCACCATGAACACGCACCATGAACATTAATAAATATTAAGGAAAGATTGTTTAAAACAATTTATTTGATGAAAAAATATACTCATTCATCTACCATCAAACATCCCAGGAAAATTGAGAAAACGCTGAAACTTTAAAGGTCAACCCAAACGGTCGGCGATGTCATTGTATTCGACCTCACCTACCCACTGAAGGACTTTAATTGGGTGAAATAATAAATAACCATAGTCGAGAGGAGTAGAAGGAGAAGAAGCAGACTGTACATGCCACACTGTGCTTACCACAAACTTTAGCTGACCTAGTCCAAAAACATATCACATCTATTTATAACTAATCACGATACCAGCGTAATATGACATTCCGGAGACGTGGCCTGAGGCCTGTCACGGTCTGGTTCACAAAGAGGCATTTACAATTCTTGATCTTGTCGCAAGCCAACGAAACAGAAGGGGACTTCCCTCTACTTCCAGTGATAGCTCTCATGGACAAAATCTCATCACGACTGACAGCAAAATCTCATCAGAAAGAGACATGGTAGTTTAGATAATGTTTAAGTTTATATTCTCAAGCTTCAGCATTTCAAGCAAGCGAGATCATTTTGACCTGATGGTGAGTCTTTTCTTCGTTCTAGAATCGAGCTCCATTTTGCATCGATTTGATTCTATCCATTTGATATATTATTCAGAAAATTATTGAAGGGAATTTATACATGCAACAATTTTAATGTAGGCTGTTCTGATTTTAAGCGATCCTTATTTTCATGAGCATGTGCCCTTTCAATCCGGACAGAGTGTGTACGAGTGAGCAGTATGTCACCATCGTTTGTTACTGTCGATCTGACAGATTGGATGCGCCAGACAATATGCCGAATTTAAAGTTTGTAATATCTGCTCTGAGGTATAGACTATTGTGGTTGATTTTTTGCGTTTTACTCCTCTTCCCTTATTGTTTGGTCAGTGATGGGAAATAAGCAATTTTCTTATGCATAGGCTAAGCAAATGTCGACAAAAGTACTTGTATAATGCCTATATTATATGGCATGATAAAGACGCTGTATTATCCCTGGAATTGTGTTATAAATTCATCTACTTGAAATTTGATATGATAGATTTCATTATGGATGCATTTTTAATGTCAGATATGTGAGAGGAAAGGCGGATGGGGATCTGGCTGATGTTATAATCTTTTATATTAGTTGATATTGCGTGATGAAAGGCTATTCTTTGGCTAGAACCCAAACAGCGTTCAGTCACATTTCTTATACTTTGCAAGTACGGTGAATGTATAATTGTGAGGTTATACAAACGGTGGGTAAATAAATACACATTTATACAATTTCATCATGCAGGGATTTGAGAGAAGTGGTTATATATCAAAGGTAGAGTATGCTGAATTCTTTTCAGACGATATAAAATACCTGCACTATCAGTTTAACACAAACAGACAAATGCCCATTTATTCGAAGGAGTGACCGTCAGAAAGCAGACTGTCCCTTTCAATCTCTAGCTCGGAGACTCATCACTTCAGTTGACAACTGAACAATTTGGAGCCAGGTGACCATTATCAGAATTTGATAAAAAACTAGTTTTATGGACTTCTGCCATTATCCATTCAAATCCTATTTGCTTTGTTCCTTGTCTGTAACGTTGCCATTACGTCTGCTATATATGCCGTGTCTTACCTGACCTATGGTAGGACCAAATAACCAAAGAACTGATGAAAAGAATTCTCCCGTTGTTCATACTTATATAACTAATATGGTTAATTAAGTTTATAAACGCAGAGATATGCACATTAGTCCAAATCCAATACATTTTTACCACAGAATTAAAACCAACAATAAAGGATTTTATATCTTGATATCTCTGACTGGCATTCTGGCCCAATCAAAACCTTTGAGTATGGACTAAATTAATTTCCCCCGCAGAAGAGTTCCAATTTCTTTGACACTGCACAGTACAGGTCACATCGCTGTTTTGGACGTTTTTGGGGGGTTATTTTCTTGTAATTTCAAAGATAATAGACCTTTTGGAATGAAACTTGGCACCAAACATCTGCTACTCAGAACTGATCTTTGATGTAATTTTGATATTCATGGCTGCTTGCATCTACGCATTCAGAGTATTGAGAGATCAACAGGATTAGCATGCCAGCACTACCAATGAGGGAGCTATTTTGGACACTTCAGAATCAAATGGTGTTATTATTTTCAACTGCAGCTATAATTGATCAGAAAAGTCATTAATTATGGCTTAAGTTTTGAAGACTGATGAGTTTCAACTTCCTTTTTAATCATGTGTGGAATTATCCATATCCATGAATGCTGCGAGTGGAACTGCAGGAAGTGTCCAAAATAGATCGCTCACCCGTCATGACGTCACACAAAACATGCGTATTGGAACTATGGCTATGTCATTTAAAGATGGATCTACCAATCCTTCATGTGTTTCATGTTACAATGATTTGTTGGTGGCAAGTGATCTTGATCAAGACCTTTTAACCTAAGTCTTACTACCCGACACAAAGTCTCCCACTAATGCACCGACTTATATGTACAAACAATAGAGATTATCCATGATTTACCAATTATTGGTCCAAAGTGACCTTGACTTTTCGCTCTTAATAGATTCCTTGTTTACCAAAAGCTTGAGGTATTCCTGAAGTTTGATGAAAGTCCACTTCCTGAACTGGAGTTATAGCACAATGATTTAAATAACTTCTTGATTTGGGAGTCACGGTGATATTGACATTTGACCTTTTGACCTGAATATTGATACCTGATATGATCTTTTACCTAAATCGTGCTGTGCAACACATTGTATTTATCTCATATAGCCACTAAAAATGGGATATTCAATGATCTTCTTATTTTTGGGGCACAGTGACCTGGGTCATTGGCATCGGGTTTGATGCACGATATCTACACGATGAACATATTTATCCTGACGAAATTTGAAAGAAATCCGCCAATCTGTTAAAAGGTTATACATGTAGAACTAAAGAGGGAAAGTGGGAAGGAGACTGAGGAGTAGTAGTATAGTCTCTGAATAATGTGTGGGAAGGAGACTGAGGAGTAGGAGTATAGTCTTTGAATAATGTGTGGGAAGGAGACTGAGGAGTAGGAATATAGACTCTGAATAATGTGTGGGAAAGAGACTGAGGAGTAGGAGTATAGTCTCTGAATAATGTGTGGGAAGGAGACTGAGGAGTAGGAGTATAGACTCTGAATAATGTGTGGGAAGGAGACTGAGGAGTAGGAGTATAGACTCTGAATAATGTGTGGGAAAGAGACTGAGGAGTAGGAGTATAGTCTCTGAATAATGTGTGGGAAGGAGACTGAGGAGTAGGAGTATAGACTCTGAATAATGTGTGGGAAGGAGACTGAGGAGTAGGAGTATAGTCTCTGAATAATGTGTGGGAAGGAGACTGAGGAGTAGGAGTATAGACTCTGAATAATGTGTGGGAAGGAGACTGAGGAGTAGGAGTATAGACTCTGAATAATGTGTGGGAAGGAGACTGAGGAGTAGGAGTATAGACTCTGAATAATGTGTGAGAAGGAGACTGAGGAGTATGAGTATAGACTCTGAATAATGTGTGGAAAGGAGACTGAGGAGTAGGAGTATAGACTCTGAACAATGTGTGGGAAGGAGACTGAGGAGTAGGAGTATAGTCTCTGAATAATGTGTGGGAAGGAGACTGAGGAGTAGGAGTATAGTCTCTGAATAAAGTGTTGTGAGGAGACTGAGGAGTAGGAGTATAGACTCTGAATAATGTGTGGGAAGGAGACTGAGGAGTAGGAGTATAGTCTCTGAATAATGTATGGGAATGAGACTGAGGAGTAGGAGTATGGTCTCTGAATAATGTGTGGGAAGGAGACTGAGGAGTAGGAGTATAGACTCTGAATAATGTGTGGGAGAAGACTGAGGAGTAGGAGTATAGACTCTGAATAATGTGTGGGAAGGAGACTGAGGAGTAGGAGTATAGTCTCTGAATAATGTGTGGGAAGGAGACTGAGGAGTAGGAGTATAGTTTATGAATAATGTGTGGGAAGGAGACTGAGGAGTAGGAGTATAGACTCTGAATAATGTGTGGAAAGGAGACTGAGGAGTAGGAGTATAGTCTCTGAATAATGTGTGGGGGCAGGAGACTGAGGAGTAGGAGTATAGTCTCTGAATAAAGTGTGGGGAGGAGACTGAGGAGTAGGAGTATAGTCTCTGAATAATGTGTGGGAAGGAGACTGAGGAGTAGGAGTATAGACACTGAATAATGTGTGGGAAGGAGACTGAGGAGTAGAAGTATAGACTCTGAATAATGTGTGGGTAGGAGACTGAGGAGTAGGAGTATAGTCTCTGAATAATGTGTGGGAAGGAGACTGAGGAGTAGGAGTATAGACTCTGAATAATGAGTGGGAAGGAGACTGAGGAGTAGGAGTATAGACTCTGAATAATGTGTGGGAAGGAGACTGAGGAGTAGGAGTACAGACTCTGAATAATGTGTGGGAAGGAGACTGAGGAGTAGGAGTATAGACTCTGAATAATGTGTGGGAAGGAGACTGAGGAGTAGGAATATAGACTCTGAATAATGTGTGGGAAGGAGACTGAGGAGTAGGAGTATTGTCTCTGAAGAATGTGTGGGAAGGAGACTGAGGAGTAGGAGTATAGACTCTGAATAATGTGTGGGAAGGAGACTGAGGAGTAGGAGTATAGACTCTGAATAATATGTGGGAAGGAGACTGAGGAGTAGGAGTATAGACTCTGAATAAAGTGTGGAGAGGAGACTGAGGAGTAGGAGTATAGTCTCTGAATAATGTGTGGGAAGGAGACTGAGGAGTAGGAGTATAGACTCTGAATAATGTGTGGGAAGGAGACTGAGGAGTAGGAGTATAGACTGAATAATGTGTGGGAAGGAGACTGAGGAGTAGGAGTATAGATTGAATAATGTGTGGGAAAGAGACTGAGGAGTAGGAGTATAGTCTCTGAATAATGTGTGGGAAGGAGACTGAGGAGTAGGAGTATAGACTCTGAACAATGTGTGGGAAGGAGACTGAGGAGTAGGAGTATAGTCTCTGAATAATGTATGGGAATGAGACTGAGGAGTAGGAGTATGGTCTCTGAATAATGTGTGGGAAGGAGACTGAGGAGTAGGAGTATAGACTCTGAATAATGTGTGGGAGAAGACTGAGGAGTAGGAGTATAGACTCTGAATAATGTGTGGGAAGGAGACTGAGGAGTAGGAGTATAGTCTCTGAATAATGTGTGGGAAGGAGACTGAGGAGTAGGAGTATAGTCTATGAATAATTTGTGGGAAGGAGACTGAGGAGTAGGAGTATAGACTCTGAATAATGTGTGGGAGGAGACTGAGGAGTAGGAGTATAGACTCTGAATAATGTGTGGGAAGGAGACTGAGGAGTAGGAGTATAGTCTCTGAATAATGTGTGAGAAGGAGACTGAGGAGTAGGAGTATAGACTCTGAATAATGTGTGGGAAGGAGACTGAGGAGTAGGAGTATAGTCTCTGAATAATGTGTGGGAAGGAGACTGAGGAGTAGGGGTATAGACTCTGAATAATGTGTGGGAAGGAGACTGAGGAGTAGGGGTATAGACTCTGAATAATGTGTGGAAAGGAGACTGAGGAGTAGGAGTATAGTCTCTGAATAATGTGTGGGAAGGAGACTGAGGAGTAGGAGTATAGTCTCTGAATAATGTGTGGGAAGGAGACTGAGGAGTAGGAGTATAGACTCTGAATAATGTGCAGTACATTGGGTTCTCTCAGCTATAGCTGTGATAATCCAAAAATGTTCACCTTATACTGCAGGAACGGTAGGTTTATAAAAAAAATGCATGAACACCGTTCTTTTTTGCAAAATCGAATGTTCTCAAGCATGCACATCAGTGTGAATTCAAATATGTTTGTATTTATTACGTTTGATCTAGAAACAGGTAACATGTAGGCCTACGTTTGTGATATGATGTTTGAGTTCAGAGCTACATAATAAGTGGCAAAAGACACAGACAGATAATTAACAAAACATATACGGACATCTGGAAAATGATGCATGAAAGACAAGATGTTGACCGATGGTGTTCTGAAAGCGTTTAGCGTTTTCCTAACAGCTCCTTGTTAGAAATGTGTCTGGATTATGATGAACAGTGGGGTGTGTAGACACATTTCATTGGTGGATTCAAATTTTCAGAACAAACAAATGCAGTGTTTTCATTGGCCTGTGTAGAAAATGGGAAGACCATCGAGCCAATTTGAGACGACGTTCTGTAAAGGTTCGGGGATGAAGATGACTGACACCATTATTTGTAATGTATAAAACAAATAGTTGCTCACAATTTGAACATTTTTTTTATTGCATACATTATGCATGAATGCACATGTGACCTTATTATTAACAACCGGAGCTACGTAGTTATACAGCGGCGGGTTAAATACAAATAAATAAACTGTACCTCGCACGTTTAGTGGGGCGAGACGACTCAAGATAAAATGAAAATGAATACATATATAAAGCTGAACACATTATAATCCTATGTTAGCGAGTTACCAACGCCGGTCGTTATCGGTATCATATCTGCTGGCTACGGTTAATTTGTCACGCTTGGGTGGTTCATTACATTTCAAACGGATATTAACATCACAATAACCTCCAAAATATAGGCTCTATCATATTCTGTTTGACACGAACCTACGAGGAATGCTTCACAATCATGGAAACAATCTGATGCTGCACCGGGGCATGCTGTCAAAGAGGGTGCTAGCTAGTGTTCTCACTTATTTTCAGATGTAAATTCAATACCAACTACATGTACCAGTATAACGCCAAATGCTGGACTGACTCATTTCTAGAAAACTCTCAACAGTGAAACAGAAGGGTGAGTGATGTCTGTGCATAATGATGTCGCCATTTTCTTTTAATTCTGGGGCCGTTCAACGTCATTTGATGCTGAGTGTTATTGCTTTTGATTAATATTATATCTGTAAGATCATCATATTTACCGGACAGCAGAGCTAGAAATATTCACTCATGAATTAAAGGTGATAAGTGCAGTAAAAAATAATTTTCTTGAAATTTCTTAGATTTTCTTGAATTTCTTAAATATGAAAAATACATTATTCCCTCTGTGATACGATGTTTAGAAAGTTCTGAACAATACTTATTATGACGTTTTGGGGTATATTTTCTGTCAGTTATTGGGCATTTCCAAAGTTTATAAATCTGTTTCAATTTTTGTCTTGTCAGTAAGATATGATTTTATTCTCAAACAAGAAAAAATAAGAAAAGCCTTCCAATTTCTTAAAATGGGAGACTGACAAGAATTATTTTCTTACAATTTCTATCCCCCAAAACGTCATCATTATTATTCATACTGTGAACCGTTAGAACATAAAATATTTTCTGCCAGTGTGTATATTATCTTCCTTGCTTGTCGGTTAATGTCTCAGCACAGACTGAAATACAAGCGTCTAGTCCGTCATTCGATATTTAGCCTTCGTCCATTAAAGAATTTCCGTTTCCATAATCCAAAGATCTAATACATATAATAACAATAGCACCAAATTAAAAGGATAAGTCATAGTATACATAAGGATAAGTCATAGTATACATAAGGATAAGTCATAGTATACATAAGGATAAGTCATAGTATACATAAGGATAAGTCATAGTATACATAAGGATAAGTCATAGTATACATACAACTAGGCAAATTTCCTGCAAGATAGAAGCGATCAGCAGTTTTCATTGATGCCAGCAGGACATCATGATGTTTCAAAAATATCAAATCCGTATCGCTACGGATGCATCTGGTATAATCATTTGGAAATACTTTAGTTCGAGCCCATTATTTCTATGTTATGTTCTCTATAATATCACGAAGATATCATGGAATGTTCCTGACTGAATGTAGTTGTTGTGGTTCAGCATTGATGTTCATACCACGTTTTAAACCATGACGACGAAGGCCAATTGGTAATTTTGGCTGTAGGTTCATAAATGTGGGAAGGATGCGGAATATGTCCTATTTAGTCCTTCCAGTACAGTTTCTTCTCAGAAATATTAAATTGCGGTCGTAGGGGCATATAATTATGATCATATTGTACACATTCATGTGTACATCTTGCACAGATATTTTTGTACAGAAAAAGTACATTTTAATGTGTACATATTGTGCACACTACTGTGTATGATATTTTTTTGCCACAGAGACTATGTACTTTAAATTATGCACTAGTTTTGAGGGTACATGTGCAGTGTAATTAGTTCCTGGACTTGTGTAAATGTTAAATAATGAGAGCGCAAAGCATAAAACAAAACAATAAAAGGCAAAAACTTACCATTAAACTGTATCCGTTTCGGGTCACTTTCTATCATGTTATTGACAATTTGACAAGCTCCTGTTAAATACAGAAAAAAAGAAAGATTACCATACAAATATTAGTAAACACGATTATTTTTTAACCATAATGTTGACAATGAATTTTGAATAATTTCCTAAATGTACCTTTGTTTACTGGTATATGACCATAATTTTGAGAAATTTAAACTCATTCTGGTGTATTTTCATGAAAAGGAATCTCAAAAACGGGTCGACATTCGGCAAATGATCCTTTCTCATGCTGAAGGACATACTCTCGTTATGAAACACGAGTTGGGTTTTAAAGATTTAAACTCAATAATGTATTTAAATATATCTGATAATCATTGCAAATTGGTAATAATGAATAATAGAATTGACAGGTGATCGTTTTCAATGTATAGTGCATGAATTCATGTTTAAGCTGGACGGTATAGTGTCCATGTTAAGAGTGGTGGTCAAATGTTCAGAGAGTGTTTTGGAAACAGGAAGTTTGGCCGAGAGTTGATCCTCCCTAGTTTCCTGAGATTAAATCTTAGACCCGCTTCGAGTTGGTAGAGATATCTCGCAACGGGTCTTTGTCATTCTCAGCTGACTTCAATTGTACTATATTGCGAATAAATTAAACCCACGTGGAGCAATTTGAACATGCTGATATGGGTAATTGTTAACGCTTAAATTCTGGTTTAGAGCTAATTAAATATTCGCAAAGGCACGTGGGCTCTTGAAAAGAAACAAGTAACGTGATAATGATGGTAAATCTCAGTTTTTTCTCCCTTGGACCACATGTGTGGTTCATTGTAACTAGTCTCCCTTGGACCACATGTGTGGTTCATTGTAACTAGTCTCCCTTGGACCACATGTGTGGTTCATTGTAACTAGTCTCCCTTGGACCACATGTGTGGTTCATTGTAACTAGTCTCCCTTGGACCACATGTGTGGTTCATTGTAACTAGTCTCCCTTGGACCACATGTGTGGTTCATTGAAACTAGTCTCCCTTGGACCACATGTGTGGTTCATTGTAACTAGTTTCCCTTGGACCACATGTGTGGTTCATTGTAACTAGTCTCCCTTGGACCACATGTGTGGTTCATTGTAACTAGTCTCCCTTGGACCACATGTGCGGTTCATTGTAACCAGTCTCCCTTGGACCACATGTGTGGTTCATTGTAACTAGTCTCCCTTGGACCACATGTGTGGTTCATTGTAACCAGTCTCCCTTGGACCACATGTGTGGTTCATTGTAACTAGTCTCCCTTGGACCACATGTGTGGTTCATTGTAACTAGTCTCCCTTGGACCACATGTGTGGTTCATTGAAACTAGTCTCCCTTGGACCACATGTGTGGTTCATTGTAACTAGTTTCCCTTGGACCACATGTGTGGTTCATTGTAACTAGTCTCCCTTGGACCACATGTGTGGTTCATTGTAACTAGTCTCCCTTGGACCACATGTGTGGTTCATTGTAACTAGTCTCCCTTGGACCACATGTGTGGTTCATTGTAACTAGTCTCCCTTGGACCACGTGTGGTTCATTGTAACTAGTCTCCCTTGGACCACATGTGTGGTTCATTGTAACTAGGAACTAATCTACATTTGACATTGGATCATCTGATGGCTGTATGTCATTGTCTGTCAACCAATAAACACCATATTATTTGAAACAACGTCTCAGTGTGTTGAATGGAAACTCTTCAGAGGCAACCTGAAGTCGGATCTTGAATCTTTCTCAATAAGGTTTAATGTGTGGACCCTTCAGGTGAGACTATGTCACAAGCCCCGTAGTCTCGTAATTATCTTTAAAAAGTCACATTGAAAATATTGGTAATAGTTAACATACCTTTTACATTATTGACGTCCAAGTTTGATATCTTGCAATAGCTATATGAATGTGAAGAAAACAGGGGCTACCATTCTAGTGTTTCTGTTCTCAGGCAAACAACGATGACTGAGCGACACTACACAGAACGATGGCTGAGCGACACTACAAACAACGATAACTGAGCGACATTACAAACAACGATGACTGAGCGACACTACACACAACGATGACTGAGCGACACTACAAACAACGATGACTGAGCGACACTACAAACAACGATGACTGAGCGACACTACAAACAAAGATGACGGACCTTACACTACAAACGACGATGACCGAGCGACACTACAGACAACGATGACGGAGCGACACTACACGCTACCACTTGTCATAACACTTGGGGTTTAGAATACACTGTTACTGAGCAGATGAGAGTTGAATGAAGTGTAACTGTAGAACATCCATAAGTTTGTCTGGTATAATGTTTTAAAACGTTTGATTAATATTATATCTGTAATATAATCGTATTTACCGGACAGCCCAGCTAGAAATATTCACTCATGAAATATAGAGAGGTTTAGGTGCATCACTAGCACTTACGTGTTAGTGTTGTTGCTGGTGGTAGTAGAGTATTTGGAAAATGCTGAAAACTTATGCATGAATATCATGACATGCACGCTCTCAGAACTACAGAATACATATTTGCGCAAACACCACTGTCACACACTGCATATACCTGAAGGAAGATTTAGATTGGGTTAGCTATGGACTGAT
>JAVTVY010043843.1:0-21075 GCA_036873755.1 Hanleya hanleyi
CTTGCTTAATTTTTAAAGAATTTACGTAACATTGTCTATAGCAGATGGGGCTGTAGACCCACACCCATGTCACGTGGCTGCCAACGCCTCGTGCAGCCACCCGACAAGTGTGAACACCATATACTGTGGCAGTGACGGAAAGAAGTACCATGGGTTGTAAGTATTTATCATTCGTTCCAATTGGATCCACGCGAGATATTTCTGGTGTGATCGGACATAAATTCCAAATCCTAATTCGATAGAATAAGTTGTACGGAAATAATTCTACACTCGGCTGCGACAATTACTTATCATTAGATTATTAGATTCGCTGTAAGAACACATGTAATTTAATTTCAAAATATTGTACATTTCCTTGCAGCTGCGCATACCTGACGGCCTACTGTGACAACCACATGCATATCATCGGCTATGGCGAATCCTGTACTCACCCAACGCATCCGTCGCACGCTACACCCACGACGCCTCCTCCACCCACACAGTTTGAGATAGAGCTCTTCAACAGTATCACCCATGGTATCGATGATCGACTGATCGCCTCTAGAAGGAAGGGAATATCGCCATCAACGGCAAAATTAATCTTCTCCAAGCAGGATCATACTCACAATATATATGTCAGGAACCTGGACTGTTGGGCATACGGACTGGACCTGACCCCTATTTCGCCATGGAACAGTAACTTACATAACAGGAAGGCCGGAACCCTGATCTCCCCTCGACACGCTGTCTGGGCCCGACACTACAACATCAAACTTAACTCCACCTTAAGGTTTATCGATCTACACAACAACGTAGTGGACCGTCGGATTATCAAATCTCACTTCGTCAAGGGCGCCGGACACAGTTTCTACGGTCAAGACATCGTGGTCGGAGAACTGGATCAAGATGTCCCGTCTACCATTAGTTTTTCCAGGGTGATGCCTCGCAATCTCACAGCTTTCCATGTTCCGTATACCACCCGTATTCCTGCGCTCAGTACCGACCAGGAAGAGAAGGCACTTGTGGACGACTTTAACATCTATTCCCTGACCGGTGCTGGCCTCCGAGTTCCCGAGATAACGTCCATGCGTTATGATTATTACGAGTCCAAGATTGTTGGCGACAGCGGGAACCCAACGTTCTTCGTTATTAAAGACCACCTCGTTCTATTGTTCGTCTTCACTACTGGTGGAGCTGGAGGTGGTACTTCCGTAAATCACTACTTTGATGATATCAATCGCATTATGGCCCTTGATGGAGGAAAGCACCGGCTCACAGAGGTCGACCTTAGTAGTTTTTTACACCATGGACATATTCTTCCTCCGATTGTTGGATAATAGGACAGTGTTTTCAACTAATAAAACGTGAGGTCATTTGATTGGTTTTGCTTTGTATTTACGCTAGCTTATACGTGTTAAGCATTTCATTACTTTCGTGCATATCTGGATATCAGTTTCGATAGCTTCAGAGCTTTTAATAAACAAGCAAGACAATATCGTTTGGAGAGAATATGCCATGGTGGTGAGACTTATGCCCGCATACCTGTCAAAGGATGGCCATCTATTTAAGAAGATCCTGGCTTATCGGGAAAAACTTTAATTTTGCATCATTTCATCTATCTTCGACTTCTACGTTCACATTTCGAATTACCCTTGATATATCAGCCAACCGGCTCTTTCCAAAAAAAATTTATAATTAGAAACGAAATGTCATTGATCTCAAATCGAATTTGGCCGTATGAGTGGGCTATTGATTGGCTGTCCTATGTATTATTGATTGACTGTCCTATGTATCTGGGCACACCTATCGCCATATGAGGAAAAGTGACGTAACTGCTGAGACAATACAGTCGTTGGGTATGTTCTGATCGGCTGGTCTCTGGTTTATAGACGAAATTTACACCACCGTTTTTGAATGCTTCAGGTGGTCCGATCAATCAAGGCTTCTTCTAAGTGTGAACTGTATGAAGGTGCATTTAATCGAGACTGGCGTTTAATCTAGAAATAATGATCCTACTACTGACATACGTGAACTTCCGTGAGATTATAGTAACGCGGGTGCCTCCGTTTGGAGGTCATACCTAAAGTGACAGATGAAGGTATCATGATATTACAAGGCTCGCCCTTCTCTGCTCTGATTAGTTAAAATAATATGGCCTACTGAATGCAATATTCAGTCGTCCAGTCATTAGACAAAACCTTCCTAATTATATAATCTCAAGCCATCGGAATTGAAGTCGTGAGGAGACAACTTCTCAGATAGTATAAATGATTAGTTATCTCGGCTGTTCAAAGCTTAATTCACGGAAGGTCCCTGTAAAAGTCATAGAATTTCACGAAAAGAGGCAAGGTAAATTCAGACCGGAGATATCCAAAATGAATACAAGTGCATTTCGAGGTTCACTGTCTGACGTTCAAGGTGTGATATATTGTAAAATGTCGAGATTGAGATGTAAATCGAAATTTGTAGTTTCTCATTTCAAGATATTATCAATTTTATTATGTTGCTTTTTCGCAAATAAATTCTCCTGGTCCATGTACGATTCTGTATGAATGGAAATAAACCCACGCTATGACAATGGTAAATTCGGTCATAACTTTCAGAGATCATGATACGTCAACAGGTCAAGGCTTGATGCAGATTTGGACTACAAATGTCGAGGTTTACCTGAAGTCCCTTAACCGTATTAAGAATTATGAAATCAGAATGTGGGCACTTGCACTTGTAGCGATACTGGTTGTAGACTTTTTTATGGGTTATACCTGATGATGTTAGGGCTTGTGCGCTGAGTATAGTTCAAGGGGGTGATCTCTTTGTAGAATACGACGTGAAGATTATTCGTCTCCAAGGTTGGTCAAGATGGAATAAATAAGCTTCTGACAAAACATAAATGTCATCTGTATCGATGGTGAAATAGATTGACACACCAGTCATGATGGTACTACGATTAACGATGCAACTTGTTTGTTCTATTTTATACAAGAGTTCAAGTATCAAATCATGCATGTGTAACTGACACTAATTTACAAGGTTATCTTCAGTGCTGCAGTATTCCTTTTGATGACTATGCAATGCCAGTCTGTACAAGGAGCATCAGTCTGAATAAACAGTAGCTTAGTCAAGGATGGATTGAAACAATACACTTGAAGTTAATTAAGCGTCAAGTGGTCAAGATTTGAGACAAACAGGAAGCATGGCGCATGATACTAGAGGTTCCAGTTTAGGACCAAACGCCGTTTACGCCCTCTTCAAACAATACAAGTTTATATAATAATAATATTTTTAGATGTAAATCTTCGAAATCTCTTCTCATATATTACGTGGTGTTATAGTAAACGACTTCCTTGTTATTACTGGATTGTTAAAGGACTGTGAATGCATATTCTAACTAAATTCGTTCCACTTGTAACTCCATCCATATTATTTAATCTATATCCATTATTTGTGGTCAAGATATTTCTGCTTGAGAAGAAATTGGATGAATCTTGTACGTTGATTATAAGAAGTAGCCTTCTGGAAGATCATGCAGATGTAGATCGACGGCAGGAAGTAAAATCAAGAGAGAGAATTAAATTTAACGCAAGATAAAGGATCCTAATTAGTACATATATGAATAATGGGGTATCAAGTCCGACATTCAGTAGCCAGCGTCCACCACAACGAACTTTTACTTATATTTAACGCTATTGACAGAGACAGCAGTTCTTTACTGCAAACTTATGGTATGTTACGCGGGTTACTTCTGGACTCCGCCGTGTGATAAGAATCCTCACAATGATCGGGACGGAGTCAAACTGCGTAAAGTACTCCACACATCCTACTGTCTCTCCGACGAGTAGCGCACCTGTAGCGGCCGTCGACCAGGCTCTATTCAACAGCATCATTCATGGCATTGATGATTGACTTGTATTGTTTCAGGGTAATGCATCTTCCCGAGACAAGACGTACCCTGCCGCAAGCTCCACTGGAGTTCTGGTATAAGGACTGGTCTTGCTTAGTCA
Source organism: Hanleya hanleyi (assembly GCA_036873755.1). Lineage (NCBI taxonomy): Eukaryota > Metazoa > Mollusca > Polyplacophora > Lepidopleurida > Hanleyidae > Hanleya > Hanleya hanleyi. The sequence goes on from JAVTVY010043843.1 coordinate 3,981, forward strand.
AGATGGTAATAATGGAATCCATGTAGATTCATGAGAACCGATTTACACAAAAGAAGAACACAGTAACAAAATCTACTTTCGGAACCCACGTTGCTGGGCCTGTACAGCCTCGACCTTACAAGCGAGAAATGTTGATTTCCTTCGAATAGCCAATCAAATTTTAAAGATGTCATACAGTTTGACTTCTCCTAATATGGACCATAATATGGATTATTTATACAGCTATGACATCACCAAGCCTTATTCTGTTCAGCTAAGGCAAAACCTGTAATGTTCGACTTGGGTATGCGAATATGATCTCACCCCGATATGTAGTCTGGGCCCGGCACTTTAACATACCAGTCAACACGACAATCCGATGCATCGACGCGGCCAATAACGTGGTCTACAGCAACATCATCAACTACAAGCTAGTGGACCATCACTTCCATGGTATACAGTTTCTATGGTTGAGACCTCGTTGTCCGTCAGTTGGATCGGGACGCTCCGGTCACCATCAGCTTCGCCCGGATGATGCAGAGGAACCTGACCACATTCCAGATTCCATCAAATGAACATCTGCCAACTCTGAATACCGACTTTGAGGAAAGGGCCTTGTGAAACAGCAAGCCTCAGATCAGACATTCAATACTTAGCCGCCGAGACAAACTTCTACGATAACAACTTCGTGAGTGTGTGGGAACCTTCAAACCATTCTATTCGTCATGCCTAATACAAGTCAAAAATTGTTGGAGACAGTAGCAACCCGACGTTTTTCGTCATCAATAATCAGCTCGTAATGCATATGAAGTTCACGACAGAGGGCACTGGTACGTCTATCGTAGATGGACGAACTTGAGTGGACTTAAATCTACTTTATTAATAGATTAATGACCGAACTTGGCAGGTTACCAACTGACCGAAGTGAACCTCGGGGATGAAATTATACCAAGCATTATTGGATAAGGAAGGGGTAATTTGGCGCAAAAAGTACCGTAACATAACCCTGTACACGAATAAATTAATTTGCCAAAAAATATCAACTGACTTGTCAAGCCCTAAGTATGTGCCGCATAAAATGTAAGACCAGTTCTTGAACACAGGGTGAGGAAGCAGTTTGATGGTGGGCTTTTAACATGTACATTATTCGATATGCGAACCTTCAAAGGCGAATATTTCATGAACGAACGCATTCATATTGCTAGGATAAACATCTTTTTCGATAACTCAAATAAATAATATAGTTTAATGTTCTTGTTTTAATGAAAGTTTCCTTGGCAATAACATGTACAGTTCTCTCTGGACGTAACTTCAATCAGAGGGTAATCAGCCCATGTAACTTCAATCAGAGGGTAATCAGCCCATGTAGCTTCTTACTTTCGGATTATATTAATTTTATGTATGTTACAATGTTGCGAGATACCAGTAACTGTCAGATGCGGGTTTGAGTCCTGTTGGGCACACTGTCCAGCAATCATCACGTCATTCTGGTTCAAGGAAGTATTTGCAAGAAGTGTCAAAATTGTCATAAGCATGCGCCTCACTTGGCTTCACTTATTTATCATTTCAATAAATTAACTGCCTCTCTGCCTGAAAACATGGGCGTGTTATTTGTGCCTAATTGTACACCTGTCAACAAAGGCCTGAGTATTAACCACAAGGGGGTTCGTTTTGCGCCTGCGTAAAATTTCCCCACGTAAACTTTGTCCGATGAAGTACGGCGTCGTAAGGAAGCGTGTGCCAATATAACTGAAAGCGAAATAGAAAGAACTCAATCACTACCATATAAGGATTGTGTATATTTTAGGTAAGATGTTATCAAAACGTCATGGGAAAGGAAAAGAAAAATTCTACATAAAACAGATAGGACTAAAGACTTTGATATTACTGAACGTTAAAAGAAAAACTGCGTGAAAATGGTCAATGTGGAGATTTCGGTTCATCTGCTTAAAACGATGACATTAATAAGTCAACATGTACATTATTACCTGAAACATGTAAAGTCGCTTTTTAAAAATGAATGACTATGACGGACACGTCAAGCCGGATGAAACTGTTACAGAAACTAGCAATACAAAATTGAAAATAACAGTTCACGTCATGAAAGAGAATGAAATAATTATAACATTATTTCAAATTCAAGGTTCAAAGCGTGACTGAGGTGCATCATTTTTGGATGACGACTCTGTGGCGAATATTGTGGATTAAGAATGCTGGTCAGCGATACGGATTTGATATTTTGGAACATCGTGATGTCTTGCCGGCATCATTGAAAACTGTTGACCGCTTCTCTCTTGCAGGAAACAAGCCTATGTTTATGTATACTTTTGTCTTTTTGAATTTGGTGCTAATACTGTTATATGGAAATGGAATAGGTCTTTGGATTATGGACGCGGATATTCTCTAATGGACGACGGCTGGATTATGAATGACGTACTAGACGCTTGTAATTCATAGTTACACGCCAAAGAAATAAATAATACATAAAAATATATAAGAAACTTACTTAATGCTGGCAATACTAGAGTTGTGATAACCGCCTTTATCCACAAGCCAAGTTTGTCCCTATACATTAGAACCAGGGTGAGAATCACAGCGCCCCCTATCGCGTATCTCTGGTAACCATCCTTTTCAATCCGGGTTCTTACGGCTGGAATCCAAACGTCTCTCTTCCCACTCGCTACTGCCAACGCCGTCCAAACTACAATACCCAACGCTAGGTCGACTACTGTATAATAGCTAAAAATAATGTGATGGGTATTATTAACATCATAAAACTGAAGAAAATAATAGAATAATTCAATAGGAATGTGAAGACGAAGTACAGGTCTACTTGCCAATACCGGTACCTAAAGTAGAAGCATGGGTTGCTAGATAACAGGTCAACCCCAACTGTCGCAGAATCTCACTTTCAGGCCTACTATTAACTCCTACCTCGATACTCACATCATCCCAGAGCACGTTTTCCACTACTACTAACTGTGGAAGCGATGTGTATTAGCCGGGGGTCAACAGGTGGATTTTAAAGGTACATACTCAGTATTTAAAATTAAACCGACAAAATGCGGTTTATCCAGGTACTTTTTCGTTTATAGGGCAAACAATTTTTTTTTTTGACTGATGTTCTCAGGGGCGTCGTTAGGGGGGGGTCGTCAGGTGCGAACGATCCCCCCTTGGACGCGCCAAAAAAAAACAGAAGAAAAAGAAGAAAAAAAAACAAGAAAAAAAAACAAAAACAGAAAAAAACAAAAAAAGCAAAAGGGAAAAGAAAGGAGTAAAAAATGTCCGTCTCCAGGCTCGTAAGCATGCTCCGTTCCAGTAGTGACGCGTCAGCACGTTCAACAATGGGTTTACCACGACTTTCCGTTTTATGATCATAAAGTGGATTATGAAAGAGCTGTAGCTCTGTTCATGAGACTCCACCCTCGACGGATACAGCAGGGGAACCCTCGACGGATAAAGCAGGCGAATTTACTATTCAATTAATCATTAACACTAACTCGTGTGTTTTTTTCCTTCTGCTCGATGCGTGTGGTTTTGATAATGAAGCATCGGCAGCCTCGGTCTACCGTTGGCGAAGTGCAAAACGGGCAATAAACTGAAAGCTGTATATGTATAAGCTTTGCTGAAGGCTATACCACATTCGTGATATTTCATTTCCGGAAAATATATCAGTTTAATTTTTTTTCTAGTCAGTATTTTACCATGGCCACGTTTTAATGAGTGATATTAGTTTCAATTTTCTAGTCAGTATTTCACCATGGCCACGAGATATAGTCCATGATACACAGTTTGATATTCTACACAATATTATTGTGATATTTTCAGCAAAAGTTTAATGTTCACAGTCATGAAATGACATATGGATCGGAAAGTGATATGATGATGTTTAGTTTCAATCATTTTTGATTTAGGGGGGCCCGAATATCTTTTGGCCACTCACTTTTCAGCATCCCTAACTGACCATGCCCCCACATAAAAATTACAGATAGAGTGCCAGGACGTGTAGTGGTGTGTTTATAAGCCCGTTTTGTTTGTGTCAAACCAGGAAGTCAAATGGAGTCCGGCATATTCTTCAATATCGATGCGGGTTTATGCGAAACAAATGTGAAAATAGAACCATAAATCTATATACATTGTGTTCAGATTTGTTTCCGGGAAAACGGGTAAAACGCATCTCCGGCAACCGGAGACCCCGGAGCTTCCGGGGCCTAGGCGGCCCCTGGACCCTCGCCTGTCAGGCTGTGAGGATCGCTCATTTTAGCTTTGTGTAAATGAATCGCTGTCATATTGGTTCTAATGTTCCATGATGTAAAGGTCATCGGTTTTTTATGTGTTTTTTTTATGTGATAAATATAACTAAAAAGTCAAATGGATTCAGGTATGAAGTATGATTTTTTTCATTTTCGACGAGTGCGAAACATACGTGAAAATATAGAACCATCAATCTGCATACATTACGTTCGAATTTATTTCTGGGAAAACGCTCAGAACGCGTCTCTGGAGATCTGGAACTTCGGAGCTCCCGGGGCCTAAACGGCTCGTGGCCCCTCGCCTGTTGGGCTGTGAGGATTTTCTTGTTTTATCTTTGTGTGAATGAATCGTATCTGTAGGCATATTGGTTTCCCTCCCAAGAACTATAAGTCATCGTTTTGTATGTTTTAAATATAACTAGAACGTCAAATGGATGAAGGCATGAGATGCGATGTTTTCAATATCAATGCATCCTTATAATTGCGAGAAAAAAAATCGTGAAAATATAATCATAAATGTGCATGCAGTATGATCAGTTTTATTTCCGGAAAAACGTTCAAAACGCATCTCCGGCAATCTAGGACCCCGGAGCTTTTTCCCCTACTGGTAGGAGCAACACGGAACGCCGTGTGGGACAAAAAGGGTCACCTGTGTTCTGTTTTGCCCCAATAGGAAACATAATGTTAATCTTACGATAATCTTAGCAAAACACACGCCTAGTTGCTCGTTATAATTTGGCTATTTAGCATCAAACGTGATTGACTCTTATGGGTAAGATGTCATTTTAACAGTTCAAAACAGCTATATTTTATTACTTATATCCTTCGATTTTGAATGATATTAGTATTTCAGAGCAGTTAGTATTTTCTATCCTTAAGCCGATTAATGGGCAATATATATGATAAAATTTGACGAATCAATTTGTATTCCTTGGCCCATGAAAACTGAAAAAAAATACAATTTACTTGATCAATACGTTCCATTATGCCCCGCTAGGGATGGTTCCATTTTGCCCCGAATAGCATATTTTCAACTTTTGGGTCAGACATAAAAATGTTGCCGTATTTTTTATTTTGATTTTTTTTATACTTCGAACCTGAAATAGTCATTGGGAAAACATTTGTTGTCCGGATAATTGGTATGGAACAATATTTGTCGGTGTCACCGAATAAGGCATCTATAAGATAAGAAGGCCTCTATTATATTTGTCTGTCTTTATTTTGTCGCTGATGCTGTCTCCTCAAAATTAAAAACATATTTTGGTATGTGAGACCTAAGATCATGATTTCACTCAGTATAACCAGGTACTGGCAAATCCTTAGAATTAATCCATGAATGTTCCGTTTTGCCCCGTACTTCCGTTTTGTCTCCACCTTCCCCTTTATAGTCATTCTCGCGAACCAGTGTATCAATCAGCAGGTTTATGATCGATACACTGTCTTGGTTTGTCACCGATAGCAGTTCTGGATATAAATAGCTTGAGGGTTTCTACTAAATCGAACCAATCAGTAAGCGCGCAGGAGCAGCTCATCAGGCCAATGCGCAGCGAGGTTTGAGTTTTGACTGGTTTGAATTTCATCGCCGGCCAGACTACCTTTGAAGTTAGGCTGAAATCGACATCGGGTGTCAAAGCGAAAAGCTGCAGGCTTCAGATACCGACACGCTAATTCAAAACAGCAGCTGGGGATGAAATGTACGAGAGTGTGTAATAGAAGCAACGACTCGAAAACTCATCCGAATCAGCAAAAAGGTCCAGGTAAAACCTCTGCGAGGATATAGGGTTTACCTGGACTTGTGCAGATGCTTTAGAGTACCCACGACACGGCTATACACTGCGGCCAGACGTGGCTGTCAGAAATTATATTATAACTAGTTCATGCCCGGTTTTGACTTTCGCCAGTGCATAGCTGTCACAAATAGCTACACTAGTCTGGAAGCATGTGGACTGTATTATTATTATTACTGTATATTACATATCTGGACCTTTTTGGTGATTCGATGTCGATTTCAGCCCGGCCAGCGATGAAATTCAAACCAGTCAAAACTCAAGCCTGGCAGCGGATTCGCGTATTGAGCTGACTGAGCGCACTTACAGATTGGTTCGGTTTAGTGGAAACCCCTCAATCTATTTAAATCCAGAACTGCCTCGTGTAAGTAAAGGCCCATTCTCACGGTGCTATTTGTGGTAACAACTTGTAGCATACAACTCAGTTGCATCGTGAGACCACTCGAACTACATGCTACGAGTCGTCCTATTTCATGCGATTTGTGGCATGCTGCTAGTCGGGGAATTCCCCCGCCGAGTTGTTACTACAAATCGCATCGTGAGAATGGGCCTCAACCAAGCCAGTGTATCGATCATAACGTATCGTTTAATACACTGGCTCGCGAGAATGTCTATTATACAGACAGCGGGGTAGCAATTTTAAGTAAATTTCATCTTATAAGAATGTTTCTAGTAGGCCTACATACCGGTACATGTATATACTTACTAGGAAAAGATAATTAGAGCCCATATGACGAAGAAGATGGAATAGATACTTTCGAAGAAGAGAAGATTGTGTAGGATCCTGTTTCGAAGCCTCACGGAATCGTTGGTCAGTAATGTGTAATCTCTTCTCACATTCCCCAATAAAAGTCGGGGGTGTCGCCACTCGGGGAAAGTTAACTGTGCCATACTTGCCCCTCAATCACCTTCTCAATAAACAACACCAATATTTGTAAGCTTGAAATCTACATCTACATGTACATGTCAGAATTATGCGCTGTGCGTCCTCCTAGCATAGAGGGTTCAGGGTTGTTGTCTGTGCGATACGTTGTTGGCTTCAGTTAAAAAAAACTACCATGCTTCTTTCAGAGCGGGACATGTTCTATCTGTAGCTGAAACTGGAATGTGTTCAACTATTGCATTGCGATTCTCAGCTAAAACCGTGACCATTGATTAGTCGTTTCAAGATTTCAGAACTCGGGCAGAGAATATGCGTATTTGTTGTACCGCATCTCTGAACCATGCGCAGTTTGGCTAAGTTTACCTGGAATCGTGTCTTTGTGATCAGAGAAGTGGGTCGCTGTGTCAAGTGAACAAAGATCACATACTATACAAACGTTCAACCCCTCTGTCATACGCAGACTATATTACATTGAATTCCCCCGTTTAAAGGGGAACCCCAACGGTCTTGGGTCATCTTCGACAAAATATTTAGAATAACATTGACATGTAAATATTGGAAACGGTTACAGGGATCACATATCTCTCTTTCGGCAATTTTGATTCTTCATTTGAGTTCCCCTTTAAGGATAGGCCAGTTGAGCCCGAGGGCCACTTCGCACATACAAGTAACATTGGTCTCTCCAATCAGTAATGGGTCCACAAACCTATGATAATATAGTATATGTTCAGTATTACACAAAAATAGTTACTGCAGTTATGATATGTATAAAACGATGGTGTTTGATGAAATAACAACCCTTTTTTAACAGGATGAAACAGTGACAATTATTTGTCGTGTGATAGGTGGAAGTCTCTTATTAAATGTATCTTGTAGTGATATCATATATCAAAATAGTCCTTGTCCCATTATAACATGTTTGACTTTCGCTATTTTTAAATATTTTAACACACTCTTCTATTATCAAATGTAAAGTCACTACGCGATAGTATGTCTTGCGATATCGAGTCTTACAATACACACTGTTAAATAGGCTTAGCAAAAATAGGCTTAAAACTTCTGAGATCTTATATATTTATAATTTTTAGGGTAATATTTCTTCTTATATATTTGTATATTTTAGGACTAATATATCTTATTTATGTTGATATATGTGTATCTGCGTGTGATATTATTGGAAGATTGCTTCAATTTAGGTGTTCGTCAGTGTGCGATCTTTTTCAGACTGCTGTCGAAGTTTAGTAAATATAACAAGCTGGAATACCATTTCTCTCCAAGATGTTCATAATATATATCACGCTGTAAAGAACTTTAAAATTTTCTCTGTATGAAACTTCTTAATAGTTGTTTCATGTACCGAGGCTTAACTGAATAAGATGACGTCATAATGTATTGACGTAATCGTCCACATAAGTCAATGAATAAGGTCAGAACAGACGATTAGTGGGCTTGTCGACTTATCCGGTCATGCTTGAAAGAATTTCCCTTTAATATGGGAAATGTAAAGTATCGACGTCGGATAAAAGATCATGTGAACGTCATGATATTACTCGTAATGTCAACTTGACGTCATCATATTTGCGAATGACGTCATTAACGTTGACGTAGTTACACAGCCTTGTTAGCATCCTCCGCCAGGCAACTACGGCAGCTTGTGCAGTCCGGGAGTTGTTTTTCCATCTCCTCTCATAGTTTAATGTTCCTTTTGGGATAAGCGCGAAGTTTATAGGACATGGACAGAATCAGAAGCGATTGGTAAGTTTGTTATGGACTAAACACGCACTGATTCCCACTATGGCTCAAGTTAATCCCTGGACAATGCTGTCTTGCCCCGGTGTAGGCGATACTGATGCACAGCATGTGGGCCACCATGAGCTGTGGGTTGTTCTCTTCATCTCTCCCCTATGTTGATAACATGGAGCGGGTTTTTGAACTATAGATAACTGGCGTAAATGTGATAATACGAATAAAATATTCCCGCCATTCAAAGAAAGGCCCAACAAGCTTACTTTTATGATAACCCTGGCAACCTCAGGTCGAAAATATAATAGTTATCATCAGTTGAAAAACTCGCGCCATGTTATAAAGATAGGGGCGCTATTTCGGGTACGATTTTTCTGACAGCAAATTTTGCCCAGCAGACAGGAGTGTTCTGATCTGTTCTATTTTTTCTGTTTTTTGTTCTAAAATTGGTAAAACGTCTAATTCCCATGCGACTGAAGCGCAATTGATGACGTCGGATTTGCAGTGTTATTCCATCGTTACTGGTGATTATGACGTAGTGTAATTAACACTCAAATTGCTTCTCTATTGCATTGGTTCCGTAATCACAGTACATACATAATGTACGCAACAATTGGGCAAATAAATGTTCTCTCCATAGAGAATGTATTTTTGGAATAAAAATGGAAAGTTTGTGTCTCTATATTACCGAAAATTATTCGCAAGACAGTCACATACTTCACATTTCAATTGACGTAATTTGTAGTGTAGCCTGCAGTGGACATTTTCATTGGTCCACTGGAATATGAAATGATGACTATTATCCATTCTGCTTAAATTCTGCATATTCTATCATGTGCGCATGGATATATAGGTGCTGTGGATGAATCAAAGATGATGTGTAAAGTCTGGTATATCATAGTCTATTGATACCGTAGTCTATCAATCTGTTCGACAAATAAAGTATAACGGTATGATAGTATAATCTTCAGTCGAACCTCCAGTTACGACACTACACAGATAACCTCCAGTTACGACACTATAAGGATAACCTCCAGTTAAGACATTATAACGATAACCTCCAGTTACGATACAATAACATCCAGTTACGCCACTATAACGGTAATCTCCAGTTACGACACTATAGCGATAACCTCCTATTATGACATTATAACGATAACCTCCAGTTACGACACAATGAGGCTAACTGCAGTTACAACACTAATAACGATAACCTCCAGTCACGACACTATAATTATAACATCCAGTTACGACACTACATTGATAACCTTCAGTTACAACACTATAATGATAACTTCCACTTACGAAATTATAACGATTATCTTCAGTTACAACATTATAACGATAACCTCCAGTTACGACAATATAAGGATCCCCAGTTACGACACTATAATTATAATCTCCAGTTACGACACTATAACGATAATCTCCAGTTACGACACTATAACGACAACCTCCAGTTACGACACTATTGTGATAACCTCCAGTTACGACACTATAATTATAATCTCCAGTTACGACACTATAACGATAACCTCCAGTTATGACACTATAAGGATAACCTCTAGTTACGACACTATAACGATAACCCCCAGTTATGACACTATAACGACAACCTCCAGTTACGACACTATTGTGATAACCTCCAGTTACGACACTATAATTATAATCTCCAGTTACGACACTATAACGATAACCTCCAGTTATGACACTATAAGGATAACCTTTAGTTACGACACTATAACGATAACCTCCAGTTACGACACTATAACGACAACCTCTAGTTACGACACTATTGTGATAACCTCCAGTCCAGTTGCGACATTATTGGGAGAACCTCCAGTTACGCCACTACAACGATTACCTCCAGTTATAACACTATAACGATGGAACCTACAGTTACGACACTTTGGAGTGTAGGGATGGCTCAATTGCGTACTCCGAGCATGTCTGCGATTTATCTGAAACTGATGACGTTACAGATGACGTCACAGTCACATGGATAACGATAACCTCCAGTCATGGCATGATAACAATAACCTCCAGTTAAGACACTATAAAGATAACCTCCTGTTTCGACACTGTAATGATAACCTCCAGTTACGACACCATAACGACATCCTCCAGTTACGACACTATACCGATAACCTCCAGTTACGACACTATAACGATAACCTCCAGGTACGACACTATCACGATAACCTCCATTTACGACACTATCACGATAGCCTCCAGTTACGACACTATCACGATAACCTTCAGTTACACCATAACGACATCCTCCAGTTACGACACTATCACGATAACTTCCAGTTAGGACATTATAGCGATAATCCCCAGTTACGATACTATAATTATAATCTTCAGTTACGACACTATAACGATACTCTCCAGCTACGACACTATAATGATAACCTCCACTTACGACACTTTGACAAACTCCAGTTAGGACATTATAACGATATAACCTCCAGTTACGACACTATAATGATAACCTTCAGTTACGACATTATTACAATAACCACCAGTTACGACACTATACCGATACGTTCAACAGAATATTAATTATATGAAAAATCAATATATCCAAAAATGTTGACACATAAAGTATTTTAAATATGAATGATTCTCTCTTGTTTTTCAAAGTTTCCGATTTGAGCGGATGTACTTAAGGAATGTTTCCTATGGATGTAAGGAGATACGACCTGCTTTACTCCCAAGTTTTGGTGAGTCTCGTCTACTCATTTTCGTTGCACCAAGCCAGTTTCTACGCTCGCGCTAATTCGAAGTGTTAGCGTAGAAATCGACCCGGTTTACGAAGATACGTCTAATGGCCTCTGTTTCATACTTTTTACCAAAGGACAATTCCAGCTCCTGTATATTTAAATGGATACGTGAAGACACGGCAATCGTGTATTAACTGTTAAACTCATTTTGTTAAGTTGACATTGTAGCATAAGTTACTGTATATCTCGGATTTATGATGGAGAAGCTAGGAGTCGGACCTATGTTTCTTTGTGATATCCCCCCGCCCCGCCCCCCTCTCTCTCTCTCTCTCTCTTTAGATGTCTTTTGCTTGTGGATTAACTATCCCGAGCACTATAGTATAAGCACATCGTTGAGCTACCCAGGCAAGGTCCATCCTAAATTCTACTACTTAGAACCAAACGTACTACTAGTGTTTATTTATGTGGTTTAATTTCTTCCTGAAAGACGGCGACAACACGTGTGGATTCTTCTGGTGTATACAGAATATCATCGATACAGCCAGTCTGGTCACTGGCTCTCCAAGAGAGGACAATACAAGCCTGACTCTTACCGATGAAGATTTAATTTTCAGGTAAAATATCACATCATTTGTAGGAATTAAAATTGTTGTCAACAAGATAAAGTCTTCATTCAAGTATTTGGTTGAGGGGCCTCTGTGGGATATTTTTGGTAGATGGCTACGTATATTTTCAATAAATTATGAAAAAAAAATGAAACAGATTTTTAAAATATATTTTCCTAAGTGTTTTTCTCCTTCATCTTTACTCAAATAAAGTCATTCCCTTTGATGTCAAGCCGAGTTACTACAGTTTTAATTTTCTACCATACCCTGACCTCTATGACATAGAAAATCTTTTTTTCTATGTCAAAGAGGTCAGGATATGGTAGAAAATTTATTGAAAATATACATAAACATCTACCATCCAATATCCCACAAGCCAGGCAACTGTGTGAGAGGTAAACCAATGTACTAACTCTGAGTACTGGGCTCCTTGTCGATGCCAGTCGATATTCTCCTCCTGCCTTAAGATCGAATTTGTGTGGATATATTGGATTACATAATTTTCGCGAAATAATTCTGGTAAAACCTATAGGTTTGCGTGACGGTTGGGGTTTGATTGATAAATCGTGTATCGTGTATCGTGTTATCTTTGAACAGACGGAACTGGACCGTTCGTAGTGTTGACGAAGCTGATGATCACCTCGATCCAGAGTTATTGAAACTACCACTCGTGAAACTATTAAAGCTTGAACTTGAGGTTCTGTACAGACTTCGGAATAAAAGAAAGGTACGATAGTAGTAAGTGAACAACATTTCACATATATTTTGAGGTGCAGGCATTTGCACATGCGAGCGATGTCGTCGCTTCAGCACCAAGATGCACTTCGTGCAATATAGTCACTTCCAGTCCACATTCACTTCCTATTCGAGATCCCGTCCTGTCTGAGATCACTTCTGATCTGAAATCATAGGTCAAGTCTTTGGGAAAATGATATCTTCTTCTAAGAACACAAAATAAACGTCACTTCATATAGGTATTCATCACCATGGTTACATGCAGGTGTATGTTGAACGAGAATATCAATCAGAAGCTGCGTCAAGCCAAGCGTGGAAGTTTGGGGTGGTTTAATGCGCTGACGAACGGCTCGTGAAAGGAACAAGGGTCATGTGAACCTGTTGGAACCGGACATAGACGTGCCAGAAGGTTATGTCCCAGGACTAGAGAATACAATTTGTCTGAGAACGCCTGGTTCAACCTCGAGGCCAACTTGGATGTTGTTGACACTCGCATCGGTAACCACGCTGCAGCGCGAAACGAACTTATCCACTTTGAGGGAACTCAAGTACTACACTAACGTTCCGTCAACACGTGTAGTGTTAGACTTGGTTAAAGTGATCGTAAACCCTCAAGTAAAGTTTCCATCAAATGAAAGACCATTGCGAACAGTGTCGGAAAATATTTATTTTAATTTTTTACGATTTTCTTACACAGAGTAAACTGCAATTAAAGCATGGTATTCTATGGTGGTCTGTTGCAATCATATTTAGGTCCAGTGACGTCACACTGCCTTAATACATATATTTCAAACTTGGTATGCACTTTCCAGTGCTTGATTCAAGCTTAAGGTATGTATACTTTGAGTTTCAACACAGACTCACTGTTCCAATGTGCATGTTCCAAAATCTGGGAAATTAAATGCAAGATTTAAATTGACTTGACACTCATGAGTCACCATCTCCCAGATTTCGGTGAAACATGCACATTGGAACAGTGAGTCTGTGTTGGAACTCAAAATATACACACCTTAAGCTTGAATCAAGCATTGGAAAGTGCATACAAAGTTTGAAATATATGTATTAAGGCAGTGTGACGTCACTGGACCTAGATATTATTGTAACAGACCACCATAGAATACCATGCTTTAATTGCAGTTTACTCTGTGTAATAAAATCGTAAAAAATTAAAATAAATATTTTCTCACACTGCTTGCAATGGTCTTTCATTTGATGGAAACTTTACTTGAGGGTTTACGATCACTTTAAGCGAAGATGAGGGAACTGGACAGTGACCCATTTAGGCTCTCTAAATTGAGCTGGTGTAGCTGGAAGAAGATGTAAAATAGAAGAGAATCGTTACAAATGTCCATATTTTGCATAAGGGTGCACTTCAGCTATCCCAGATTCACTTTTCATTTTTGACACACAGAGTTTTCTCATCTTGTTGGTTGGCACAGGTCTTCTCATGGTTTGTGGTATGGAAATGATACGGAGCCGTAAAAGGGACATGGAAATTATTTTTTTCAACCCCTGAAAATTTTTCTTTTCGTCTTATTAAGTCGTTATAACGACTTAATAAAAAAAAAAAAAAAAAAATGGGGGCTGAAAATTTTTCTTTTCGTCTTATTAAGTCGTTATAACGACTTAATAAAAAAAAAAAAAAAAAAATCGGGGCTGAAAATTTTTCTTTTCGTCTTATTAAGTCGTTATAACGACTTAATAAAAAAAAAAAAAAAAAAATCGGGGCTATTTTTTTTTTTTTTTTTTATTATGTCGTTATAACGACTTAATTGACCAATGAAATTGCAGCATTAAGTCGTTATAACGACTTATTAAGTCGTTATAACGACTTAATTGACCAATGAAATTCCGTCTTACTTCTGCAGCTTTTATTTTGTTAACTGACACCTCCCCGGTGAAACAGCGTTTAGATAGGCACTATCAAGGGCAGATCTACGGGGGGTGGGGTCAGGGGTCCCCCCCAATTAGACCTGTAGAAAAAATGAGAGAGGGATCAGCGAACCCTGGAATTTCACGTAGAAATAATATCTTGAAATTATATCTAAAATAAACGAATGTGGATTATGTAATCAGAGTATCTATTGATATATTAAACAGACATCTATTTATGTGGTTTGTGAGCGTACTATATTTCGATGTTGAATATGAAAACATTATGGCTACGAGCGCTCCACGTGTGAAGTGTTAGTCCTGATTTGTATGTGTTTTACCACAATGTCAAATGGGGGCATAAGGTCTGATACTTTTCAATATCGATGCGTGCTTATGCGAAACAAAAGTGAAAGTTAATCTACATACATTATGTTCGATTTATTTTGTTTTGGTGCATTTTGACGGTATATTTTCTGTTTGTTTTGAATGAACATTAAACCGTTGCTCGATCTGGAGCTCAGTTCCCACTCTCATGTTTTTGATTGCATGGGTCTCTCCATTTTTCCTAACTGGATGTAAAACTCCATAAGTTCAGTCTTGTTCAATCTATGAACGGCTCTCCCAGAAAGTGTCGAATTTACGCATGCAAACGCTGTGTTGTGGTGCATTATGATAGTAGGATTACGGCATTTGTATCACATGTGTTATTCTCTGCGAAAATTATCAAAACTATAATCCAGTGTTTAGCCTCTCAACCCATCCCACCCCTCTCCCCCGGCTCCGCCGTGCCTGAATAGGTGTTAGTAAAATCCGTCTGCATTTCACATTTTTTCGCTTGTCTGTTTAGGAGTGGACTACAGCTATACCTATACAATTATCAGCATGTCTGACCCATTTTTAATTCTTTGAAGTGAGCCGCCATACCGCTCGAGCCAACGCTACAAGCTCCTCAATTATCTGTAATGGTTGGTGCCGAGCAAAACAATTTTGGTGATATTATCGGACCAACACAGAGAATCCATGTGAATTGGCAGGTTTGGGCATAGAGTCATAGGGTTGCCTTTTAGTCGGCAGACGCCGTCAACTTTTCCCACCTCTATAGCCTACATATCTCTCCAATTTATCCAAAGTTTATTACTTCAATGGCATTATCAGACTTCATACTGCATATCTAAACGCTGTTTCACCGGGGAGTTGTCAGTTAACAAAATAAAAGCTGCAGAAGTAAGACGGAATTTCATTGGTCAATTAAGTCGTTATAACGACTTAATAAGTCGTTATAACGACTTAATGCTGCAATTTCATTGGTCAATTAAGTCGTTATAACGACATAATAAAAAAAAAAATAAAAAAAAATAGCCCCTATTTTTTTATTTTTTTTTTTATTAAGTCGTTATAACGACTTAATAAGACGAAAAAAAAAATTTCAGCCCCCATTTTTTTTTTTTTTTTTTTTTAAGTCGTTATAATACGGAGCCGTAAAAGGGACATGGAAATTATTTTTTTCAACCCCTGAAATTTTTTTTTTCTTCTTATTAAGTCGTTATAACGACTTAAAAAAAAAAAAAATATGGGGGCTGAAATTTTTTTTTTCTTCTTATTAAGTCGTTATGACGACTTAATAAAAAAAAAAAAAAAAAAAATAGGAGCTATTTTTTTTTTTTTTATTATGTCGTTATAACGACTTAATTGACCAATGAAATTGCAGCATTAAGTCGTTATAACGACTTATTAAGTCGTTATAACGACTTAATTGACCAATGAAATTCCGTCTTACTTTTGCAGCTTTTATTTTGTTAACTGACACCTCCCCGGTGAAACAGCGTTTAGATAGGCACTATCAAGGGCAGATCTACGGGGGGTGGGGTCAGGGGTCCCCCCCCCAATTAGACCTGTAAAAAAAATGAGAGAGGGATCAGCGAACCCTGGAATTTTACGTAGAAATAATATCTTGAAATTATATCTAAAATAAACGAATGTGGATTATGTAATCAGAGTATCTATTGATATATTAAACAGACATCTATTTATGTGGTTTGTGAGCGTACTATATTTCGATGTTGAATATGAAAACATTATGGCTACGAGCGCTCCACGTGTGAAGTGTTAGTCCTGATTTGTATGTGTTTTACCACAATGTCAAATGGGGGCATAAGGTCTGATACTTTTCAATATCGATGCGTGCTTATGCGAAACAAAAATGAAAGTTAATCTACATACATTATGTTCGATTTATTTTGTTTTGGTGCATTTTGACGGTATATTTTCTGTTTGTTTTGAATGAACATTAAACCGTTGCTCGATCTGGAGCTCAGTTCCCACTCTCATGTTTTTGATTGCATGGGTCTCTCCATTTTTCCTAACTGGATGTAAAACTCCATAAGTTGAGTCTTGTTCAATCTATGAACGGCTCTCCCAGAAAGTGTCGAATTTACGCATGCAAACGCTGTGTTGTGGTGCATTATGATAGTAGGATTACGGCATTTGTATCACATGTGTTATTCTCTGC